>JAQIXH010000068.1:0-24776 GCA_034700145.1 Panagrolaimus detritophagus
ATTTTCAGTTGTAATATCAAAATGAAATTTCCAAAACTCATTTGTCATGTTTACAGATGCAAATGTTGGATATGCAGCAAATGACGTTCCAGTTTCTTTTTCACTGTTATCTTCGCTTTTGGGCATTTCTGACTATAAAAATAAATATATTAAAGTATTGGAATAAAATGTAATATATTTAAAACGGGTAAAAAATTAAAAAGGTAAAGGAGAAAAATTGGAACACGATAACGAGGTTTTTTAAAAATATAAAAAATTTTGTTTACAGTTTTTTTTTAAGTTTAAAAATATAATCCTAGAAATAGCATAATCATGATTTCATGGACAACAAAAAAAATAGTGATAAATTTTTTTTCGTCGTATATTTTGGCGTCGCGAACATTTAACCAACGTTTTTCCAACGAATTTAAAAAAATTGCAGCAAAGAATTGGAACAGGGTTTTTTAAATGTTTACAGAAATAGAGTTATGTCTTAATAGAAAAACAAAAATAGCAGATTCAGATTTATCAATGTTCGTAATACTTTAAATTATCTCCACTTCTAACGTTTGTCGCTGCCGCTGGCAGCAACTGCTTTTTCTTCGTTTTATTTCTATTTTGAAAGTATAAACACGGATTATTTAAAATAACCTATTATTAAAACTTCTCAAACAAGGTTAAAATATACTCAGGAGGTAAAAATATTATTTTCTACCTCAGATTCATCTTATTTTTACCCCTATAGGGATATTTAATCAATATCGATAAAAAAAACTTGAATTTGCGAAATAATAAAGTTTGACAAAACTCACAAGGGAAGTACGCGAAGTGAGTCTCGATTTTTGACTTCAAAATAGGTTTAAATTAAAGATATGGGTCTAAAAACGTATTTGTGAAAGTATTACCGGCCAATGGCCAGCCAAAAAATTATAATCTCTGTGGGAAAGTTTTAAAGATCAAAGGAGAACAATCAGCGCTGATCAGCGGCATCAAAGATCAAAGGAATCCTTTGATCTTTAATTTAAGATTATAATTTTTTGGATAGCCATTGGCCGCTAATACTTTCACAAATACGTTTGCGGTCTCATATCTTTAATTTAAACCTATTTTGAAGTCAAAAATCGAAACTCACTTCGCGTACTTCCCTTGTTAGATAAGAAATAATAATTTTTTTAAAAAGCCTAACAAGAATAAGTAACAGAAACAAATTTGTAAAATCTTTACAAAAAATGAATATTCCAATGGTGAAATTGTGCATTTTTAAATTTTTATTAGCAATTTCCTTGTTTTAGAACATATTTTAAAATTGATAATGTTGTTGGAAATTCAAAGCAATTTCACATGTTTTATGTTTTAATAAAGAATATGTTTCTTGTATTTTTTGCTTTTTTTGTAAATAATATGAAATTTTCCCAAATGAATTATTGAACAATATTTATAAAATATTCAAAAAAAGCAGCTTTCAAGAATGAAAAAAAGAAGTTTACATCATCTTTTTTTCTGCCGATTTTACGTTCCATTAGGAAAAATCTTTTGAAAACTATTTTGTGTGGCTCTTTTTTATTGATTGTTTGTACACAAACTAATATATTTTTCTCTCTCAATAAAAAAGGCAAAGACACACGTTTTCTTTATAATTTTTGATGCTATTAAAACAACTTTTTTTATAAATAAGCAAAAATATATTCAACATCATTTAATTTTTTCGGTTTTCTTTTTTCCATTTTCATTACAAAATTACATGTTTGCAGATTTTTCTTATTGCATGAATTCATACATGTAACTTTTTATGTATTTTTGACATTCACATTTATGATATTATTTTTTAAAATTTTGCTTTTATTTATAAAGCTCTATGTTCGTGTGGTTCAATAAATTTTTAATATCTTATAAAAAATAAATTTGATATTTTTGTGGATGAAAAATAAAAAATAATTTGAATAAAATATTGAAAAAATAATAATAGTGAGTCACACAATTTTGGAAAAAAAGAATTTGTTTTGTGGGCGTTTCTAAAAAAATTCATTTCCATTTTTAATTTATTTCAGCATTTGTAAAAAAGTCACATTGTGCTCATCTTTAAAAATCTTAATTTTTGAAAAGAAATTCGTGTTTTATTTTTTAATATAAAATACAATTTACAAATAATGGTCAAAAAATACGAAAATTTTATTCAACTTCAATTTTACAATATCGAGTAACTTTAAAATCTGTTTCAGCAAACATTTCTGCAATTAAATAATTACCAAAGACAAGTTCTGAGCATCGTATAACACCAATATCTCCATCAACAAAATAAGTTAAATACCATTGAACACCATCTCTTTTCTTTAATGGACTTGGAGATGAATGTTTTTTACAATATATATCCCAATAAATGGATAAAGGATTTTCATTTTCAGATTCTCGGCCAATTAATGATTTTATTATTTCAATTTCATATTTATGTTTAGGAGAAAGATCACAATAAACTAACTTTCCAAGCGAATTTGTAATTTTAACTAAAAATATAATTTAAGAAAAAAACTGCAGTTAATAATTTACCTCTGGCATCAAGGTTTGGATTTTTCAAAATATCTGTTAATTCATCAGAAGTAAAAAGGAAACTTCTTCGAACTAAAAGTAAATTTTAAATTATAAAAAATGTAATTAAAACATACCAACAAATTCATGTAAAAAGTTTAATTTCATTTTATTAAATTGAATATTAGGTAAAAATTCATGCATTTCAGTTTTGATTGCATCATTAATATTAAAATTTTCATCATTTGATAGTTGCTGCTTTTTAATAGCTTGATTTTCCGACCATTTATATATCTAGAAAGAATTTTAAATTTAAGAAATGGAAACATAAAAAGTGTAAACTTACAGATTGAAACATGTCTTCATGATATTTGCTCAAATTAAATTCCATTGCTACAATTTCTTTGATTATTGATTTATCAGCATTCAGAAAGCCATCAAATTCAACCAAATTTGCGAAATTTTTAAAAATAAAAGTTACAATTGGTTCTTTCATTTGAATTAAAGTATATTTGTTTAAGGTTTCAATAAATTGTAAAATATTTGTTAAATTTAATTTTGTTTTTGATAAAAATACATCACAAAGTTCTTTAAGATCTTCAATTTGATAAAATTCTGATATATCAAGAATTGTGTAAATATTTTCATTTGTAATACTACATTTTCCAGAATAAATAAATGTAAGTAATTCTTTAAAATCATCAAATTTGTAAGTTTCTATTTTGAGTGAATCATTCTTTGAAATCCATCGATCCGAAAGCATTGATTCAAATGTGGAAGAATTTATTGATAAACTTAATTTATCAGCATATAATTTCTGAAAAGAATTATAAATTTTATACAATGTAAAAATTTTACTTACTTTTCCTTCAATTTCAAAAACAATATCGAATAATTCAGGATCTTGTGATTTGAATGCAGATTCAAGCTGAGGTGGAATTTTATTGATAGAATTCGTGAATTCCATTTTCGACGATTTTGCAAAAGTTTTTGAGAAATCAGATTAAAATTTTCTTTATAAAAAAGCAAGCGGTAATTCTGAAAAAGCAACGGATAAAAAACCGATTTTTGAAATAAGAAAATAGAGGTTATAAGGGATTACAGATTAAAAAAAGTTACGCGTCCGTTCTTATTTCACAAAAATGAAATACTTTCAATTAATCCGAGAAAAGCAAATGAAAAAAAATCCTTCAAATGCCTGTACTTTAAATAATGAGGTTATAACAGCCTATTTATCGATTGATAAAAGTTTTTACTTTAGTTTGCCAAAATATGCAGCAAAAAAAATATTATCATTCTTATGGTTTTTTATTACCAATATTTAAAAATTAATCAACAAAATAATGAAAACATTTTGGGAAAAGAGATAATAATTTTGTAAAAAGACCAAACAAGAATGAGTAACAAAAACAAAAAAAATTGGTGCGCTTAAAGTTAAAAGAAATGGTGTTATATATGTAAATATTGAATTTCACAATGATGAAATTTTTCTTTTTTTCAATTTTTTATTAGTAATTTCCTTTTTTTAGAACCCTTTTTTTAATTAATGATGTAAAGAATTTTACATAGTCTATGTTCTAATGAAGCATGTATTTCTTATATTTTTTTGTTTTTTTTTTATAAATAATAAGTAATTTTCCCGAATAAATTTTTGAACAACATTTTTAAAATATTCAGAAGAATAAAAAAATAATAAGAATGAAAAACAGACTTTTTTTTAGAAATTTCGAAACGATTTTCGCTTACTCGATGCCTCAAATTTTTTAACAAAAGTGACATTAGTTTTGAAAAAATTAATCAAAAAAAAATCGCTGTTGATAGACACAACATTCGCCTATTTTTCATCCAATATTGCGAAAAGCGTTTGTTGGATATTTTTTCTCTCATTTTTAAACAAGAATTGTTTTTTTGCACATTTAAGCTCTATCAAAAACTTTTTTTTCTAAAGGTAATTTGTTAAATTTCGATTTTTCTTTATGAAATCCGAAAACTTATTTTTTCGTACAAAATTTGTTTTATGACGCATAGTTTTTTAATATCTAAAAATGTTGAAAAAGAGTGTTTAGGTGTCTGCTATAAATTTTTGTTATTAACCTTAAGCATCCCTCAAATAAGCTTAAAATCAATGGGGGTAACATTATGTGTAAAAAAATGGTGTTATATGTATCGATTGCATCATCCCCGTCTTATGTTTTCGACAAATTTTGTGTTATTATTTATTCAAATTTTTACACAGTTTTTGGTATATATTGAAATTTGCAAAAAAAAATATAATTTGTAAAGAAAAATAAACAAAAATTGTTTAATCAAATTGTTCTTTATCAAACATGTATTCACCAAGTCCAGGACCAACTCGTTTCAAAGCAGTAACAAATTTGCCAATTTCTTCAATTGATTCAACCTGTTCTTTCAAGAATGTTCCTTCAAGGAAATCTGAAAAAAGTGGATATATGAAAGCTTTTCAAGAAATATTTTTTTAATTTATTGGGAAGGCACCAAACTAAAATAAAAAATAATCAACAGTGAACTCATTTTTTTTTTCAAATTCAAAGAAAAAACGAAGAAAAAAGTTAAATTTTAAGCTACAGACATGAAACTTTCGGAATAGGCTAAAAGACGGTTGAAGAACGAAAATCAAATGTGTTTTTGTTCAAAGTGCCTCAGGGGCTTTTTGTAAATTTCCTGAAACTTAAATTTGCATAATTTTGTAAATTTTTTTTATGGTTGCAATATGCTCCCCTAGTTCAGATCTATCATTGGATATTAAAGCATTCATATTTGACCCACTTTAGAAAAAATGCCATCAAGTTGAAATTTGCCAAAATCAGTAAGAAATTTTTTTTCAAAATTATGCAAATTTCACTTTCAGGAAATTTGCATAAACGCCCTAAGTCACTTTGGAAAAAAACAGATTTGATTTTCGTTCTTTTCAGTCGTACAGGCTAAAATACATTTTAGCCTATCCGGAAAGTTTTAGTTCTGTAGCTTAGAATTAAACTTTTTTTCTTTGAATTTCAAAAAAAAATGTGTTTACCCAAAATTTTTCATCCTTCGTTTTTTTCCGGTTTATGCTAGAAGTTGAAAAAAAAGGGTTATAATTGTAAAAACATTACCCAAAAAAATTTTTTTGAAAATACTCCAAAAAGCTTCTCAAAACCGTATTCCAATAAAACTCAAAAAAATTTCTTACCACACATTTGGCAGTCATTATTTTGGCCAGCAACTTCATGAAGTTCAAGCAAAGATTGATTATTAAATCTTTCAAGGGCTAATGCCGCTTCAAAGGCTTCTAAAGCTGTCCCCCATTCATCTTTTTCTGGTTTTTGAACATTTTGAAGAACTAAACGACCACCTCGAGTATTTTGATATTTCATTAAAATTTGTGCATGTTCACGTTCTTCGTCACTTTGTTTCTATAAAAAAGAGAATTTATCATTTAACAATTTTAATCAATCAATCAAAGATGGTATTCATCAAACAATCATTAAAATTTTAAAACAAAAATAAAAATTTTTGTTGCACTTTATTTTTGCTTTCATCAACAAAAAAAACTAATGGAAAGGCTATTAATTTGGATTCACTGTTTTAACTCAAAGTACAATTTTAAACAATGAAAAAAAGTTTGATAAGAGCAATTAAGTCTCAATCAAAAAGTTTTTTAACTGAGTTCAAAGTTAATTTTTTAGGCTTATTCCATTTTCTGTCTATATTACTGTACACTTAAATATTGAACAGAGTCGTAAACTTAAAAATTCAATTGTTCTCGTGATTTTGAAATTTCAGGCTTTGAATAAAAAGAACGAAGTGCTGTTTTGGTGTTTTTGTAGAGTTTTGTCTCAGCAGAAAAATTTTTTTAAACATTTAAAATTGTAGGGGCAAAAACATTTCAACTTTGAAAAGAAAGGCCTTTTTACAGGGATGCGCGGAAGTACTTCCAGGGAACACTTTTCCGCAAATTTTTTCTCAAAACTGAAAAAATAATTGTTTTTTTTTAAATAATACATTTCTGATCTACTTTTTATCATAGCTTATATCTGTCCAAACAGAATTTAAATATACGATTTTATTAAAAGATTAAAGCTAACTTCCGCTTCCATTTTTTAAACGGAATTCCGTTTAGCACTTCCGCCAAAACGGGAGCGATAACGAGCTCTAATTTTTTAATAAAATCGTATATTTAAATTCTGTTTGGACAGATTTAAGCTATGATAAAAAGTAGATTAGAAATGTATTTAAAAAATATCAATATTTTTTTAATATTGAGAAAAAATCTTTGGAATAGTGTTCCCCGGAGGTACTTGCGCACATCCCTGTTTTTAACGATACTCTTTACAATTTAAAGATAAATAAAAGTAAAAAAACATACTTTCATCCATTTTGCAATATTTTCAAGGGCAACATCATCTCGATCAAAGTAATAACTCATTGAAAGATAGACATAACTGGCATATAATTCAATATTAATCTAAAACAAACACATATATAACATTTATATGTATTTTTAAGATTAATATTTTACCTGTTTATTAAGACGTGCTTCAACATCTGATGCAAAATTTTGACGAATTAAAGATTCACCTTTTTTTGTGGAAGAAGACATAATTTTTTTCAGCTAACTATTTTTTAGGAAGAAAAATAATGAAGAATGAAGGTTTTTCAAGGCTGAAAAAAATGGTTAATGAAAAATAGAAATATATAAGAAAAAAATGGGACGTGACTTAAAGGCAGTAAAAACTGCACGTTTGCATTTTGGCTGTATATAAAAAAGGCAGAGGCAAAAAAAGGGTCCTATAAAAAACTGCTGATAAGAAAAAAGTTAAAGGCTTATCATTCAAAATGGTAAAAACACAAAAAATGGATTCAATTAAGCTTTTTTTATGTTTCCCATAAAAAACTGCGAAAAATATGTCCGTGAAAAACGGTAAAAAATAATATTTCCGTTAAAAAAAAGACGTGACTTTCTTTTCCCAAAAATGTGCACGTCTCTCAACTTATTTTTTTTTCTCGTTTTTGGGTTATTATTTTTTTGGTTGACCAAAAAAAGTTATTGTCAATGAAAGATGGACTGACTTCCTTTTTTCTGTCCCCCTTTCAACAGCAACAGTTCCTTTCTCCAAAAAAAAGGCAAAGAAGAAGAAGAAAATAATTATAACTGATAAGGCGGTGATCTTTGATTGTGTCAACAGAAATAAAAAAAATTGTTTTTCATTTTTTGCATGTGAGTGGATCATGTTTTGTCAGTTGATTCATCTTATAAATAGAAAAAAAAATAATAATTGATCATTGAATCATTAATGTTTTTTATGAATTTTATCAGTTTTTTAAACATTGAAAGTAAATCGAAATAGAATAATCTTCAAAAATGTTTTTTTTTTCTTCGTTTCTTCGTACTGTTTGTAAAAACGATCAAAATTGAATTAAACTTCTGAATATTTATTTTGGCCAGATCTCAAACTTTGGGTAATTAAGCCCGATATATATAAAATCATCATTTAAAGCTATTATTACATTTTAATCGCACATAAAAATGATAAATCATAAAAAATCATAAAAAAAGTAAAATTGCATCAAATTTTTAAAAATTTCAAACAACTTTTAAATTTTATGAATTACTTTTTTCGGTGGAAAAATTTGTAAAAAATTCAAATTCAAATATTTTATAAAACATCCGTGTTCTATAGCAAACGATTGCTGCATAAACGTTTATTGTTCAGGGATGAAGAAAACTGTTTTTCACAAATGATCACAAAAAAGATAAAAAAAAATATTGCTCTTTTTTTGTTTAAAGCAGCTTTAACTCTTTGCACCTACAACACAAAAAAGATACAAAAAACGATCTTTGACGATCGTTTTAAAAAGAAAAACAATTTCAACAAATTTTTATCCCTGTTTTTTTTGAGAAGAAAACATGTTTTATCATTTTTGAATATTCTATATTTTTTGGCTCTCCTTAATCACATTTTTTTATGAAATCTATGCGTTTTAATTTAAATAAACGTTATTTAAAACTGAAATTAAATTAGACCGTTTTAGTTTCTGTAGCTATTAATTGAAAATGCAAAGAAAACTATAAATAAAAAGATAAAAAAGTTTTTGTTTTCATGTTAACGGATCGAATTTTGTCAGTTTATCAATTTTTTTAAAGAGAAAATAATAGTCAATCATTAAAACACTATAATGTTTTTTTTCTGGATTACATCAGTTTTTTAAACTTTGAAAGGTAAGTCGGAACAGTATAATCTTTACAAATGCAACATTGAATCAATATCATAAAAATCTTTTACCTTTCATTGTTTCAACTTTCAACTTTTTAATAATTTTAAACAACTTTTAAATTTTACCTGTTGTTTTTTAATAGCGAAAAAATGTATAAGAAATTCAAATACAAATATTTTATTAAACATTTGTGTTTTTTAGAAAAAAATGGTTGTCACAAAAACGTCCATTGTCGAAAGAAAAAAGGAAAACTTTTTTCACAAATAATCGCAAAAAGATCCCTGTGCGTATTTTTGGGTCAGATTTGTTTATTTTTCAAAGGGGGCACCCTTTGCATTTATTTCCAAATTTTTTTACAAACTATCATAAATTTTGCGCGAGGTAGGGTACGATTTCCGTACGAAAATGCCCACGTCTGATCTGCGACTTTTTTTCTTGAATTATTTTTTTCAATATTTTATTTAATTCTTTCATCAGTTTTTTTTACAAATATTTAATTAGTTAAATGTTATTTTTCACCTTGGCAAGGGTCTTGACATTGAAAGAGAAACCTTTTTTCTTTTTTATGTATGACCCAACAACACCACCCCCTCTTACTGGTTTTTTGACACCGATGTCTTCTTGAGAAATTCCAAATCCTTCAAGGATTTTTGTTATAGTTGCATTCCAATAAAAATATTCTCTTGGATAAAATTTATTAAATATTCAAAAAAAATTTTTTTTTCGAGAATAAAAAAACCAAAAAAACTTTTTTTTGCTTTGACTGACATTTTTTGATTTTTTTTATGCTGTGAGTCGTTATTTTTTGCAATAACATCAACGATAAAAAAAATATATGCAGGAAAAATGTGCGCATACACCAAATGGCGTTTCTTACTGTTGTTAACGCATTTTTTCACTTTTGACTTTTGCATTAAATAAAAAAGTATATCGAACAAAAAAAATGTGTGTCTTTGCCTTTTGTTTTATTCAACAAACACATAGGTTTGTGAAAAAAGAAGTCCAAAAAAGAGCCGGAAAAAAAGTTTTCGAAAGATTTTTTTCCTAATAGAGCTAATAAAGTAGAAGAAAAAAGGATGAAATAAACGTTTTTTTAATTTCTTAAAAGCTGCTTTTTTTGAATATTTTATAAATACGTTCAATAATTTATTTGGTAAAATAATTTATAAAAAATGCGAAATAATTAATAAAAAAAATTTAATAATTATATCCACTTTTTTAGTTGCTGTAGGAGGTGTTTCCAACAGCCACTAATAATAAAAAAAATTGTTTATGATTTTTTCCATGTGAGTGGATTGAATTTTGTCAGTTGATTCATCTTTTAAATAGAAAAAATAATAATTAATCATTGAAACACTATAATGTTTTTTTATGGATTTTATCAGTTTTTTAAAGTTTTAAACGTAAATCGGAGCAGTATAATCTTTATAATTCAACTTTTTCACTAATCATATACTTTTTTAAAAGTATTCCCGTTACCTTTAAATTGTTAAACAATCTTTAAAAAATTCAAATAAAAATATTTAATAAACAATTTGCGTTTTTTTACAAAAATGGCTGCAAGTTAAATGTCCATCGTCGAAAGAAAAAGACAAATTTTATTTTCACAAATGATCGCAAAAAGAAATGAAATAAAATATTGCTCTTTTTTCCACTTTTTGTCTCAATCAACGTTTACTCTTTGGCACTTGCAACAAGAAAATTTTATTTGGGACAAACATCGCAGAAAAATGAGGGTACGCTCACTTAAGCCTGAATGTCGAGTACATGTAAACTGTATATAGCTACTTTCTTCGATGTTTGATTTGTTTTTTCATTTCAAAAAAAAATAATTCAACAAAAAATTCTTTAATTTTTTGTTTTAAAAATCATTTTGCTTTTTGCTTTTTTATATTTTATATATTTTGGTCTTAAAAACAGCGCAATAAAAATCCCGCCAAAATCTTTTTTTCATTGAAACATGTTATAAGAAATATTATAGTTTTTAAAAATGTTTGTTTTGCTTAAATCCTTCAGTTAAAAAAGCTTATATATTGCAATAAATTTTTAAGGATTTTAAACAACTTTTAAATTACTTTTTTTGGCGGAAAAATGTGTTAAAAACTCAAATACAAATATATTATGAATCATTTGTGTCTTATAGCAAACGATTGCTGCATAAACTTTTATTGTCCAAGGATAAAAAAGTGTTTTTTGCAAGTGATCACAAAAAAGATAAGTCAATATTTCTTTCTTTTTGTTCAAAGCAGCATTAACGCGTTGTATCCGCAACAACAAAAAGATACAAAAAAAACTCTTTTGGTTATGGCGAATGCGGATGTTTTTTAAGAGGCTGACATGTTACCAAAAGATAGGCCATGGATAGAGGATTAAAATATGTGTAGGGGTTATGGAAGTTCAAATACTGTACGATAGTTGTGACACAAAAACAAAGTGTACGAAAACTTATGAGCGCTACTGTATGAATTACTAAACAATAAATAACAAATTTATAAAGTTTTGATTTTTCCAAGTTAGTGGGTTATTTTTTATCAGTCGATTTATCTTTTAAAAGAAAAAACATACAGGGTGGCACACGAAATTTTCCTCTTTTAATTTGAGTGGCAAATTAATACTATTAAAGTTATCAAAAAACGGATTGCGGTTTTGTAAATAACAAAAATATAAGTTTTTATGATTTTAATATGAAGTTTTTCTCAGAAAAAATTTTTCGAGTTTTACTAACCCCCCTGTCAAAAATTTTTCTTTCAATGAAGCAGAATTGAGGGAAAAAATTTCTGAAAGAGGGGATACTTAAAAATCGGAAATTTTTTTTGTCAGCATATCTTCATATTAACATTATAAAAATTCATATTTTTGTTATTAACATCCGTTTTTTTCCCGCCCGTTTTTTGATAACTTTAACAGTACTAATTTGCCAGCCAAAAGAAAACCGGAAAATTTTTTGAATCACCCTGTAAATCAACGTCTGTTTTTTTTTTCAAAAGCGTGTATCATCTAGCGATGGAAAACATTTTTTTACAAACGATTGCAAAAAGAAATGAATCAATTTTGCTTTTTTTCTGTTTTTGTTGAAAACATCGTTAACGCTTTGTATCAAAAAAAAAAAATACAAAAAAGGTCCATTTGATTTCGACGAATGCGGCCTTTTCAGGAAAAAAGTTACAAAAAACTTTGTCCGTGTTTTTTGTTGAGAAAAAAACATCATTAACCGTTTTTGAATATTCTATATTTTTTGGCTCACCTTGTTCACATGGTTTTATGAAATCCAAGCGTTTAAATTTAAATAAATGTTGTTAAAAATTTATTTTAAATAAAAAAATTATATAGGTTTTTCTGTCACGATCAAGCAGAAAAAAACAATAAATAATAAGTTTAAAAATTTTTGATTTTTTGCATGTGAGTGGATTATTCTTGTCAGTTGATCCATCCCTTAAAAAAATAGTCAATTAATGAAACGTTATAATTTGTGTATGGATTATTGGGTCAGTAAGTAAGTTCTCACCGCGATTTACTGCTTGGCGTTCTGGTTTACCCGAGAAAAACCTGCGAGGGGACTATTCTTATACTTTTAAATTTGACTAAAGCTAAGTATTTTAATCTTAAAAACAACGCAATAAAATCCCGCCAAATTGTTCTTTTTTTCACTGAAACATGTTATAAGAAATAGTTTAATTTTTAAAAATGTTTGTTTTGTTTAAATCCTTTAATTAAAAAAACTTATATATTGCAACAAATTTTTAAGAATTTCAAACAACTTTTAAATTACTTTTTTTGGCGGCAAAATGTGTAAAACATTCAAATATAAATATTTTATGAAACATCTGTGTTTTATAACAAACGATTGCTGCAAAAAACATCCATTGTCCAAGGATAAAGAAAAGTGTTTTTCGCAAATGATCGTAAAAAAGATAAAACAAAATATTGCTCTTTTTTTGTTTAAAGCAGCTTTAACGCTTTTAACCTACAACAGAAAAAAAGATCTTTGACGAAAGCGATCTTAACATTTAAAAAGAAAAATAATTGCAATAAATTTTTATCTCTTTTTTTAAAAAAAAGGAAGAAGAAAACATGTTTTACCATTTGTGAACATTATATATTTTTTGGTTCACCTTACAGCGCGCTGTTTGTTGTGTAATGGCCTGAATTGATTTAATCTTTAATTTGCACTGTTACCGTCATACCCGATTTTTTTTGGTGTTACTGCTGCTTGATCAATTTTTGTAAATTTTGGCAGAGGTCCAGTTTGCATTTGTGCCATATTTGAATATGACATGCGATTCTTCCTTGATGATGAAGGACGTGCTCCACCAGCTGACCCAGATGGCCCAAGTGTTGGCCAATCAACAGGTGATGCCATCATTGATGAAGTGTTACGGATACCGCTGGATTGACCAGCAAGAGATTTTTGGTTGTCGCTGGGTTGACCAAGGGGATAAGGTGTTGGAAGAATTGAAGGGATTTGTTGGATACCAGCAGGTAGACTGCTGAGGGAAAGTGGTTGAATAGTGGCACTATTCAAAAGGGATGGTCAAGTTTGGGAAACAGTAGGTTGACTGCCAAGGGAAAGGGGTTGATTCGTCGTGGTGGCTTTTCGACCTGATGGTTTCTTGCGACCACGACTTGTCATTGTCACTTGAGATGGTTGATTTGCTGATAACTAAATGTGACATATTAGTAAGTATCATAGTTTTCATATACATCAACACATCACGTATAATCACACGCGAGAAGAACAACGAAAAAAATAAGATTCAGGGCGTAAAAATCTGTTGGAAGGATAAATAACGAACATCAAAAACCACAAAATTTAAATTTATTCTATTTAACAAAGTCAGAAAATCTAGTGCGCAGTGGATGTAAAATTGGATGTGGATTCGCATAAATGAACAACAGCGAGCCGAAGTTTTCCATGTGCATTTTTTGGAGCTGCATGGAATTGTCGTACCACTGCCCTATAAGCTTCATAGGGTGGCCCATCTACTGTTGCCTGGATTTTCTTGACATATATTTCACGAACAAGACACTCCATTGTATCAATTTGGAATTGTTGAGTCCTTGTGTATATATTTTGCCCAATTAAGATTGACATGATTTTGTATCTGTTAATTTTTTTTATAAAAAATGTATTAAAAATTCAAATAAGTCTGTTATTTATAGATAAAAATAAAAGTCATTTTTAAAAAAAGGAAAATTTTTTACGAGAAACAAAAAGACTAAAAAAACATTTTTTTGCTTTGACTGACATTTTTTTGATTCTTTTTTATGCTGTGAGTCGTTATTTTTGCAATAACATCAACGATAAAAAAATATATGCAGGAAAAATGTGTGCATACACACCGAACAAAAAAAATGTGTCTCTTTGACTTTTATTTTATTGAACAAATACACTGGTTTGTGTAAAAAAATCCAAAAAAGAGCCGGAGAAAATAGTTTTCAAAAGATATTTCCAAACGGAACGAATGAAGTAAATTTTGGGCAGAAAAAAGGATGACATAAACGTCTTTTTTTCGTTCTCGAAAGCTGCTTATTTTTTTGAATATTTTATAAATATTGTTATTGTTTGCAAAGCTTGCCATCAAAAAAATCCACTTTGCAGGTAGTTGTACTTATTTGGGTGAAAAAAAGCAAAAAACCTTCTGAAAAGATTAAAGCTGGAATCCCACATCCATCATATAAATATAAACTTCAAGAATCGACCTCAAAAGCAGTAATTCATTTTCCGCAAACAGAAACATGTATAATCGGTAGAAACGGTGACATGTGCATTGATCATGATTGGAGTGGTGGAAGAGTTATTTCAAATTATCAATTACAAGCAACTTTCAACATCGCGGATAATTCATGGGGTGTAAAACGAGATCCTCGGTGCAGCACAACTTCTTCTTTAAATGATATGGAAATTGGAAATGATAATTAAAACTTAGTGATGGGGATACTTTAAAGTTAGGAGGCAAGCAAAAAAATGTAAAACAAACAATACTTTTTATTTTTATAATTTCAGATTATTCTTTTGCATAATCTGTTCTTTCAGCTTGTGTTTCTCAAGCAACAGATGAATGTCAAAGAATGTCTATCAAAAGCATGGTTTTGGATAAATATTTATGTAAGAAATGTGGAGATACGTGTATTACTGCTGGAATCGCGCTGGAACATGTATGTCCATTTCAACTAATTTTTGATCTTGTTTTCTATTAAGAAAAAAACAACTTTCACTTTTTTGAATATTAAGTATTTTTTGGCTCATCACGATAGTATGATTTTATGAAATCTATGTGTCTGAACATAAATAAATGTGATTAAAAATTAAAGTTAAATTAAATTGTTTAATGGGTTTTCCTGTTAATGTAACGCCTATGTTTCCATTGAAACGCAGAAGTATGTTTAAAAGCAAGTGTATCTGTTAATTTTTTTTAATAAAATGTATTAAAAATTCAAAAAAGTCTTTTATTTATAGCAAAACATAAAAGCTTTTTTTAAAAAAAGGAAGATTTTTTTTACAAAAAATAAATAAAATATAAATAAAAAAAAAAAAAGACCAAAAAAACTTTTTTTTGCTTTGTAATGGATCAAAGGCTCCGAGGAGACCGTTCTACAATATCTAGAGTAAACTACGGTCCATGTTGCAATCACATTTATTCAATGACATTCATATTCAATCAAGGTGAATATCAGTTTGAATTTGATGGGCTTTTTGAACGATCTCCATTATGAGCAGGACTTTTGGAGCGATGACTATTATACCCGGGACTTTTTGAACGATAATTGTTTGAAGATTCATAATTGTTACAACGATAATCATTGTTGAGAAGAAATGGAATAAATTCTTTTTCTTTTACCAAACTACAAATTGTGAATGACCGGGACAGCTGCCTTTTCTTTAGCTGCATCTGTTAATTTATTTTTAAAAATGTATTAAATATTCAAATACGTCTTTTATTTATAGCAAAAAATAAAAGCTTTTTTTTTGCTCTAAAAATAAAACCAAAAAAAACTTTTTTTTGCTTTGACTGACATTTTTTTATTCCTTTCTCTGCTGTGAGTCGTTATTTTTGCAATAACATCAACGATAAAAAAAATATATGCAGGAAAAATGTGTGCATACACACCGAACAAAAAAAATGTGTGTCTTTGCCTTTTGTTTAATTGAACAAATACACTGGTTTGTGTAAAAAAATCCAAAAAAGAGCCGGAGAAAATAGTTTTCAAAAGATATTTCCAAATGGAACGAATGAAGTAAACTTTGGGCAGAAAAAAGAATGACATAAACGTCTTTTTTCATTCTTGAAAGCTGCTTTTTTTTTGAATATTTCATAAATAATGTTCAACAAATTATTTGGGAAAATTATTTTTAATAAAAAAAACGCTTAACAAATGAAGATTATTCATCAATGAATTGTAAACAATTCGTTGAAAAAAATTTATGTTATAAATACCGTACAATAAATAATAAGTCTAAGAATTTTTGATTTTTACATGTGAGTGGATTTTTTTTGTCAGTTGATTTATCTTTTATAAGAAAAAACATTAATAATCAATGAAACATTAAAATTTGTAAATAGATTTCATCGGTATTTAAGAGTTCAATATTTTGTTCTTAAAAAACGACTTAACAAGAATTGTGCCAAACTTTACTGTAAAAAATCAACTTCACCTTTTAAGATGCTAAAACCCGCCTAAATGATTTCATTTTCTATTGCATTGCAGTATTTTCTTTTTTGTCTAAAATTCGCGAAAAATTAAATTTATGGTTATTTTTCTTTTAAATATTTTATTAATAAAAAAAAGAATATTTTAAAATTAAAAAAGGATCTTATTAGAATGCTTTGCACATTCTGTTACGATATTAACTGTCTAAACGAAACTATTAATTGCTGAAAAACCAGTAAATAATTAAAATTTGTAAAAGCTTTGCTACGCAAAAATATTGTTTATGTGCTGAAAAAAAGCTATTATCCAATATAAAAATTTTTTACTTGTTTAAGGGGTTTAAATGATTTATGAACCCATAATTGAATGTGTAAATGATGTGTATTGCATTTTAGGTATAAATATTGAAACAGTTGTCGAAACGATGTAATAATGCAAATGGGGGGGGGGGCGTTACATAATTCCATTTTCTATTGCATGCGATTTCAACTTCAAAATTTTCTCGAACACTTTTTATTGACAAAAAAATGTATAAAAAATTCAAATTCAAATAATTTATAAAACATCTGTTTTTTAGTAAAAAATGGTGCCGCAAAAGCGTCTATCATCAAAAGAAAAAGAAGAATTTTTTTCACAAATGTTCGCAAAAACAGATGTATCGATTTTGCTTTTTTTCTGTTTTTGTTTAAAACAGCGTTAAAGCTTTGTATCAACAAAAAAAAAACAAAAAAGATCCATTCGATTTCGACAAACGCGGCCTTTACTTTTTAGAAAAAAAGTTACAAAAACCTTTGTCCCTGTTTTTTTGTTGAGAAAAAAACATCATTAACCGTTTTTGAATATTCTATATTTTTTGGCTCTCTTTGTACACATAGTTTCATGAAACCTATATTTTTTAATTAAAACAAATGTTTTTGAAAATTTATTTTAAATAAAAAAATTTTATAACTTTTTCTGTCATGGAAAAAGAAAAGAAGCGATAAATAATAAGTTTAAAAATTTTTAATTTTTTGCATGTGAGCGGATTATGCTTTGTTAGTTTATTCATCTTTTAAATAGAAAAAGTAATAATAATTAATCACTGAAACATTAAAATTTGTGTATGGGTTTTTTTGTCAGTCCATAAGTCCTTGCCGCGATTTACTGCTTGGCGTTCTTATCAACCCGAGAAAAAACTGCGAGGGCTTATTGACTAATCTAATACTTTTATAATTTGACTTAAGATAAGTACTTTGGTCTTAAAAACAACGCAATAAAAATCCTGCCAAACTCTTTTTTTTTCATTGAAACATGTTATAAGAAATAGTTTAATTTTTAAAAATGTTTTGTTTTTCTTTACAGCATCTTATTAAGAAATCTTATATATTTTATTGCATCAAATTTTTAAAAATTTCAAACAGATTTAAAATTTTCTAAATTACTTTTTTTGGCAGAAAAATGTGTTAAAATTTCAAATAAAAATGTATTATCAAACATCTGCGTTTTATAGCAAACGATTGCTACATAAACGTTTATTGTTCAGGGATGAAGAAAACTGTTTTTCGCAAGTGATCGTAAAAAAGATTAAAAAAATGTTGCTCTTTTTTTGTTTTTTGTTCAAAGCAGCTTTTACGCTTTGCACGTACAACAAAAAAAAAATATACAAAAAAAGATCTTTGACGAAGGCGGTCTTTACTTTAAAAAAAAAAGAATTGCAACAAATTTTTATCCCTGTTTTTAAAAAAAAGGAAGAAGAAAGCATGTTGTATCATTTTTGAATATTCTATATTTTTTGGCTCACCTTACAGCGTGCTGTTTGTTGTGCAATGATCTCAATTTATTTAATCTCAAATTTGCATTTTTATCGTCATACCTCTTTATAATTCCTTATAATGTTTCCATCCAAAGCAATGTTGAAAAAGAAATATAGGAGATGAATTATTATTTGAAGGTTTGAACATTGTTTACAAAAATTAAGCTTTTTGAAAAAGAGTTTTGAATCTGTTTTAATAAAAATTATAAAAAATCAAATTTGTTTTGGACAGAGAAAATGAGAAGAAAATTGAAAAAGAAATAAAAGAAAGAAAAGCGAAATTATTAAATATTGATAAATGCATGTGTATAACGATCAAAAAGATGGAAGAGAATATCAGAACATTCAAAAATATGGCACAGCAATTTGATAAGAAATTCAAGGAATTAACGACAACAAAAAGTGACAATATTTTAATAATATTTGAAAATACCGTACAATAAATATTTAATATCTTATAAAAATAAATTGGACATTTGCGGATAAAAAATATGAAATGGTTTGAATAAAAAATTGAAAAGACCAAAATCCTGAAGGAAATAATACATAATAAGCTTTATAAGTAAAAGTAAAATTTTCAAGATAACATCATAATTGTGAATGCCAAAAATATATTAAAAGGTATGCCTGGTAAAAAAATATGCAAACAGGTAATTTTTCAATGAAAAAGGAAAAACGAGAAAAATAAATGATATTGATTATATTTTTTGCTTATTTATAAAAAAGTTATAACAGAATTAAAAATTCCAGAAAATTATTCAAAGGCAAATCTCTTTGTTTTTGAGAAAATTCAAAACATTTGCAAGTGTCCAAATTTTTTTAGTTTTTTTCAAAACTATGGATTATGTTTAAATGTTTTATTTGACAATTCAAATAAATAAAAGCAAGGTAAATATCAAACAGTTTTGATTTTTAAAGAAGTGAAACTTAGTTATAGCCAATTTTTAGTTTTTATTGCCAAAAAAAACTAATAAATTATGTAAATAAATAATGTTTATATTTGGATTAGCAGTTAGCAATTAAAATTTTTTTAAAACCTTTTTATTTATTTTTTTCTGTTTAAAAGTAAACATATCTGTCAATTTTTTTTTATAAAATGTATTAAATATTCAAATAAGTCTTTTATTTATAGCGAAAAATCAAAGCCTTTTTAAAAGAAAGACAGATTTTTTTATGAAAAATAAAAAAACCAAAAATACTTATTTTTGCATTGAATAACATTTTTTTATTCTTTTTATGCTGGGAGTCGTTATTTTTTGCTATAACATCGACGATAGAAAAATATATGCAGGAAAAATGTGTGCATACACACCAAATGGCGTTTTTTCACCTATGACTTTTGCATTAAAAGTTTCAGTATATCGAACAAAAAAATGTGTGTCTTTGCTTTTTGTTTTATTAAAAAAACACACTGGCTTGTGAAAAAATAATCCAAAAAAGAGCCAAAAAAATAGTTTTCAAAAGATTTTTTCTAATGGAACGAATAAGGTAAACTTTGGGAAAAAAGGGAAGACATAAACGTCTTATTTTTCTTTCTTAAAAGCTGTTTATTTTGAATATTTTAAAAATATTGTTCTATAATTTATCAGGAAAAAATCAATTTTTTTTATAAAAAACGAAAATTGAAAGAAATACTTTCTTCACAGAAACAAAAATGCATGTAAAATTCTAAAAGAATTTGATTTGAACATTATAAATTTATAACAGGGTTCTAAAACACGCATATTGTTAATAAAAATTTAAAAAAGGAACATTTTCATCATTGGGATATTTAATATTTTTAAAAACGATTTTTAAGCACTTATTTTTTTCATTGTTGTTTTGTTTTTTTACAGAATCATTATCTCTTATCCCAAATTTTTCCATTATTTTGTTGATAAATTTTTAAATATTACTAATAAGAAACCATAAGATCGATAATGTTTTTTGTTGCTGCATATTTTGGCAATAATAGTAAAAACTTTAGTCAATCAATAAATATGGTTTCTTAACCTCATTATTTTAAGTACAGGCATTTCAAGGATTTTTTTTTCCATTTGCTTCCTCCAAATTAATTTTTGCATTTTTTAGAATAAATCTTAATCTGATTTCTTGAAAACTTTTTCAGAATCATCGAAAATGAAATCCATTAATTATATCAAAAAAATTCAACCACAACTTGAATCTGCATTCGAATCTCAAGATCCAGAATTATTTGATATTGTTTTTGATTTTGAAGGAAAAGTATGTGAAATTTTTAGATTATTCTGCATAATATTTATAATTATTATTTATAGAAATTATATGCTGATAAATTAATTTTATCATTAAATTCTTCAACATTTGAATCAATGCTTTCGGATCGATGGATTTCTAAGAATGATGCAATCAAAATTGAAACTTACAAATTTGATGATTTCAAAGAATTGCTCACATTTATTTATTCCGGTGAATGCAATCTAACAAATGAAAATATTTTTACAATTCTTGACATGTCAGAATTTTATCAAATTGGAGATCTCAAAGAACTTTGTAATAAATATTTATCAAAAACGAAATTAAATTTAAGCAATGTTTTACAACTTCTTGAAACTTCAATCATGTATTCTTTAATTCAAATGAAAGAACCAATCCAAACTTTTATATTTCAAAATTTCGCAAATTTGGCTGAATTTGATGGATTTTTGAATGCTGATAAATCAATAATCAAAGAAATTGTAAAAATGGAATTGAATTTGAGCAAATATCATGAAAACATGTTTCAATCTGTATGTTTATATTTTATTATCCTTGTATTTCTTAAATGATTCCATAAAATTCTTCTAGTTATACGAATGGTCAGAAAATCAAGTAACTCTTAAAAAAAAGCAATTATCAAATCATGGAAATTTTGATATGAAAGATGCAATCAAAACTGAAATGCATGAATTATTACCATATTTTCAATTTGAAAAAATGAGATTAACTTTTTTGAAGGATTTCGTTGGTATGTTTTTATTACATTTTTTACGATTAAAGTTTTACGTTTAGTTCCGAGAGGTTTCCTTTTTACTTCTGATGAATTAGCAGATATTTTGAAAAATTCGAACGTTGGTGCCAGAGGTAAATTATATACTGCAGTTTTTTTTTTCAAATAAGATTTTTAGTAAAAATTACGAATTTAAATGGAAAATCAATTTATTGTGATATTCCTTGTGAAAAAAATCGTGAAATTAAAATTATAAAATCATTAATTGGTCGAGAATCTGATAATGATCATTCTGTTTGCATTTTTTGGAATATAAATCTAACACCTATGACTCCGAGTCCATTAAAGAAAAGAGATGGTGTTCAATGGTATTTAATTTATTCCAGTTATGGAAGTATTTGTGTTAGACGGTCCTCCGAACTTGTACCTAGTCATTATTTGATTTCAGAAATGTTTGCTGTATCAGATTTTAAAGTTACTCCATATTGTAAAATTGAAATTGAATGAACCTTTTTTTGACTTTTGTGAATTGTTTTTTATGCGAAAAATAAAATACGAATTTCTTTTGAAAAATTAAAATGTTTAATGCTGAACACGATTTGACTTTTTTATATAAATACTGAAATAAATTTAAATTTGAAACGAAATTTTTTTGAAAATCAAATACGCATTTTTGAGATTGTTAAAACTGTGCACAAAAAATACTGTCACTGAATCTGATGGTATATGTGGCATCTAGAGCTGACTTCAATAAACAGCTGAAACAACCATTTTCAGAGTCTTCCTTTAATTATGAGACAAATTGTCATTTCAGAAAAAATATAAAAAAACTTTTAAACCTTAGTGTTAGCACAAGAACGTCAAAAACTTTTATTCCATGTTATCTTTTTTGTTATGCAAAGTTAATAATAATTTTATTTAAAAATGGTGGATTTGTTATTTTTTTGGAATAGATATCTTTCTGTAAAAGGTTTATTCTGCAATAGTTTTACAAAAAACAAATCTTTTTGAAAATTTGTGGGGATATATGTTTTTTAAGATGAGCAAATTTTTTTCAGTTTTTTTGTAGTAAAGTTTTAAACGAACTATGTAAATAATGGATCTGATAAGGAATAATTTAAGCAACACAGATCTGCTCATTGTTCATTTTTAGGTAATAAAATGCAACTGTATCTGCTTATTTTTTTTATATGAATGATTGTTAAAAATGTATTAAATATTCAAAAACGTTTATCAAAAACAAAAAAGTAAAAGCATGTTTTTTCAAGTTAAAAAAACGAAGAGAAAAAATATCCATTTTTTTGGTGACATTTTTTGATCCTTTTTACACTTGGAATTCGATGGTTCAGCAATTAAAAGCGCGGAAAAAATATATGCAAGAAAACTGTGCACGTATGTGTGTTTCTTTTATACATTGCTTTTTTTCCTTGTCATTAACCCCTCCTTTTTCACATTTATTTCCAGTTTTGTCTATTTTTCTTTGACTGTCCCATAAAATAGTTTTATTAAAACAAAACAAAAAAAAATGTGTGTGTCCCCATCAATATTTTGTAAACATACGGGTTAACTTATACTCAAGAACTTTATTGAAAATCGTCAATCACATATATAATTCATAACAGTATATATTGGCATAAAAAAGAACAATAAAAAAGAATAAAATATGAATATTTATCGGTTATTTAATAATTGCATACTTGTATTTTTTCAATGATTTTTGTTCACAATCAATATATTTTCCAAGAAAAAGTTAAAAGACAGCAGGAAAAATTAGACCAAAAAATTGGTTAAATTTTCGATATTTTTATGAAAAATAATCTAGGATAAAAATTTGTAGTCCGTCATAACCTCATTATTTCACATTCAGGTTTTTAGAGAGAAAAAGCAAATTTCATCCATTTCTTTCAATCATTTTCTATAAAAAATATTTAATATTATTTTTTTATTTCTTCACAATATCTACAAAAATGAAATCTATGAATTATATCAATAAACTTCAACCTCAACTTGAATCTGCATTCAAATCTCAAGATCCAGAATTATTTGATATTGTTTTTGATTTTGAAGGAAAAGTATGTGAAATTTTTAGATTATTCTGCATAATATTTATAATTATTATTTATAGAAATTATATGCTGATAAATTAATTTTATCAATAAATTCTTCAACATTTAAATCAATGCTTTCGAATCGATGGATTTCTAAGAATGATTCAATCAAAATTGAAACATATAAATTCGATGATTTTAAAGAATTGCTTACATTTATTTATTCCGGTGAATGCAATCTAACAAATGAAAATATTTTTAAAATTCTTGATATGTCAGAATTTTATCAAATTGAAAATCTCAAAGAACTTTGTGATAAATATTTATCAGAAATTGAATTAAATATAAGCAATGTTTTACAATTTATTGAAACCTCGAGCAAATATTCATTAATTCAAATGAAAGGACGAATTCAAAACTTTATTTTCCAAAATTTTATAACCATTTCTAAATCTCGTGATTTTTTGAATGCAAATGATATGGTTATAAAAGATGTTTTAACAATGAAACCAAAATCAGATGCGTTTCATGAACAAAGCTTTGAAGCTGTAAATTTTTCAAAGGTTTTTGTTGTATTGTTGTATGTTTGAGGATTTTTTTAGGTATACAAATGGTCAGAAAATCGAGCAACTCTTAAAAAGCAGCAATTGTCAAATGATGAAAATTTTAATATGAATGATGCAATCAAGAATGAAATGCTAGAATTTTTAAAGTATTTTGATTTTAAGAAAATGGAATTAAATTTTTTACATAAATTTGTTGGTATGTTTTTTTTTTATTTTTTTACCTTTAATTTATAAAAATATTTAAGTTCGACGAGGCTTCCTTTTTTCTTATGATGAATTGGCAGATATTTTGGAAAATTCTTATGTCAAAGGTAATTCATTTTTTTTGGTATTATTGTGTGATTTTAAAACAGTGCATGTTTTAGTAAAAATAACAAATTCAAATGGACAATCAATTTTTGGTGATCTTCCGCGGAAAAATTGTGCAACTGAATTTATTAAAACGTTAAAGGATTGTGAATCTGCGAATACTAATTCATCTTACATTTGGTGGAAACCAATGTCCACTGTTCCTTCAACTCCAAGTCCTTTAAAGAAAAAAGATGGAGTAAAATGGTATTTATTTTATTATCCTCTTGGAAACATTGGTGTTAGATATACTACTGATATTCAAAACTGGCATTATTTACTTGCTGAAATGCATTCTGATACTGATTTTCAATTTACTCAAAAATGTAAAATTGAAATTGAATAAAATTTTATTGTTTCAATTTTAAAAAAAAAATGAATATGCTTTTTTATGAAACTTTTTACTTTCAATAAACATTCTGTGCTAATTTTTATTCGTAATATTCATAAAAACACAAAAAAAGGGATTTGTAAAATCTAAATGTTTTAAACATAAAATTTTTGTCTTCATAAATAAAAATTTACAATGCTTTAATTTTTTTATATAAGCACAAGAACGTCTCAACTACTTTTGTTAAGTATTATCTTTTATGTTGTGCAAAAACCGAATAACAATTTTTTAAGACGCACTCTAGCTGTCAGTCAAAAAGTCGCGGCACACAAAAAAAATAGATTTGGCCCAAATTTGGTCCATGGGTAAAACAGCC
>JAQIXH010000069.1:0-24717 GCA_034700145.1 Panagrolaimus detritophagus
TCAAATATCCCTTTTCCGTACCGTCTTTACGTGACGGACGTTTCAGGTCGTAAACCTGGAATGTTCCCAACCGGATTGTGAACGGACGTCACCAACGCCCGTTTACAGGACGTTTGTGTACAGTGGAGTTTTTCAGTGCTGGTTAACTCATACTCAAGAAGTTTGTTGAAAAAAGTCAATTACATATCTAATTCATGGCAGTAAATAAGAACAATAAAAAACAATGAAATATAAAAATTTTTTGGTTATATAAATATTACAAAATTTTTAAAAACACGGGAATTCCCGTTCCCGTGATTTTCCGAAAACCGGACAGGACGGGAACATTATTTACAATCAATATAAATGGCATCTTGATTTCGAAGAAAAAGTTAAAGACAGCAGGATAAATTAGAACAATAAAACCGATTAGATTTTTTTTTTAATAAAATGTATTAAATATTCAAATAAGAAATTTATTTATAGCAAAAAATCAAAGCCTTTTTTAAAAGAAAGACAGATTTTTTTATGAGAAATAAAAAAACCAAAAAAATCTTTTTTTTTCTTTGACTGTCATTTTTTTTTCTTTTTTTGCTGGGAGTCTTTATTTTTGCAATAACGTCAACGATAAAAAAATATATACAGGAAAAATGTGTGCATACACACCACACATCGAACTCAACTGAAAGAGAGCTTCTCTTTTTGCGTTCCAAAAACTAATAAAATACGGGACAGACAAAAAATAAGACAACTAAAAAAAACGAGAATTCTGACTCACTGTTCTCGTTTTTTCTTAGTTCGATGTGAAAAAATGGCGTTTTTTCCTGCTGTTAACGCATTTGCATTAGTTAAAAAAAGTTAATCGGACAAAAAATGTGCGTCTTTGCCTTTTTTTATTGAGAAAACACACTGGTTCATGAAAAAATAATTTAAAAAAGAGCAGAAAAAAATATTTTTTAAAAGATTTTTCCTAATGGAATGAATGAAGTAAACTTTGGACAGAAAAAAAGAAAGACATCAACGTCTTTTTTTTTCATTAACTCAGCTTTTTTTGAATATTTTATAAATATTGTTCAATAATTTATTAGGGGAAATTACTCTTATTGCTAAAAATACGACAAAGAAGCCTTCTCCTGGTGATCCTGATAAATCATCTGATCCGAAAGACAAAGCTTCTTTACCTTCATCTCACCAGGAGGAACCTGCACTGACACCTGCATCAAATACTTCGAAAGAAAATCAATCTTTGCCTGTTCAGCAACCACTTCTTCCTGAAGTTCGTCCACAATCACCACAAACTTCTGTATCATCTGTCGCTGCATTGCTAAATTTAAGCAAAAATACTTATACTTAAAAGAAGCATCGAATTTTTCATTGGCTTGCTTTTCTCGGTATTGTTTCAAATGTTGAGTAACTGAAGCCAAACAACATTGATGAGTTTCTGGACTGAGCCCGGATGGTACGGTAGGAGCGAATTTATTCTTTTTCTTTTACCAAACTACGAATTGTGTATGATCGGGACAAAATGTATTAAATATTCAAATACGTCTTTTTTTCAAAGCAAAAAATAAACTTTTTCTTAAAAAAACAAAAAAAAAATTTTTTTGCTTTGACTGACAATTTTTTATTCTTTTTATGCTGGAAGTCGTTATTATTTGCAATAATATCATCGACAAAATAAATATATGCAGGAAAAATGTGTGCATACACACCAAATGGCGTTTTTTTCTGCTATAACGCATTTTTTCAACTTTGACTTTTCCATTACATAAAAAAATTTTAGTATGTCACACAAAAAAACGTGTGTCTATGTCTTTTGTTTTATTGAGAAAACACACTTGTTTGTCCAAAAAGAGCAGGAAAAAATTGTTTTCAAAAGATATTTCCAAATGGAAAGAATGAAGTAAACTTTGGGCAGAAAAAAAGAATCACATAAACGTCTGTTTTTTATTCTTGAAAGATGCTTATTGTTTTGAATATTTTATAAATATTGTTCAATAAATTATATGGGAAAATTACTTATTTTTTATAAAAAAAAACAAAAAAAAATAGAAACACATGCTTCATTAAAATATAGAACAATGCTGTAAAATTATTAAATAAACATTATTAATTTTAAAAAGGGTTTTAAAACAAGCTAAAAAAAAAGGTTGTAAAAAAAACTGCAAATAAAAATTTTAAAAAGCAAACATTTTCATCATTGAAATATTTAATATTTAAAAAAAAAGCTTTCAATGCACTAATTTTTTGCTGTTACTCATTCTTGTTTGGTTTTTTTACGGAATCAAGTTCACACCCTCTTTTATAAACTATGGTACTTGGGATCACTTTTCCACCCGTGGGAAAAATGTGCATACACACCAGATAGCTGTTTTTCCTGCTGTTATCGCATTTTTTTAACCTTTGATTTTTGCATTAGATGAAAAAAAATTTCGGTATATCGAACAAAAAAATGTATGTCTTTGCCTTTTATTTTTTTCAGCAAATACACTGCTTTGTGTAAAAATAATACAAAAAAAAGCCGGAAAAAATAGTTTTCAAAAAGTTTTTTTTAATGGAACGAATAAAGTAATCTATGGGGCAGAAAAAAGAATGGCATAAACGTCTTGTTTTTCATTTTTGAAAACCCGCCCACCCTTTTGAATTCGCAGTATAAACTCACTGTTTTTATGCAAATTTGCGAATGAAAAAAAAGTTGCCCGCTAAACTAAAGAAGACCCCAACGAAAAAAGAAATAAAAAAGAAACGTCCAAAAAACAATTTCTTTCTTTCCAAAATTATGTGACTCACTATTATTACTTTCAATATTTCATTCAACACTCTCATTTTTTTATTCACAAATATCAAATTTATTTTTTAAAAGATATTAAATATTTAATGGATCATTCGTATCTGAGAAAAATTTGTTGCAAAAAAATAATTTTAAATAAAATCATAAATGCAAATGTCAAAAATATAAAAATATCAATGAAAGGCATCGATGAATACATTGAATTAAAACACCTGTGGCAATTTGCAATGAAAAAAGAAAAACTTAAAAAAAGTTTTAAAATTTGTGCGGATATATGGTTTTCAAGATGAGCAAAATCTTTTCCTTTTTTGTGGTAAAGATTTAAACAATTTATATAAATAATTGATCTGATAAGGAATAACTTAAGCAACACAGATCTGCTCATTGCTCATTTTTAGGTAATAAAACGCAACCATATCTGCTTATTTTTTATATGAATGATTGTTAAAAATGTATCAAATATTCAAAAACAAAAAAACATGTTTTTTCAAGTTAAAGAAAAAAAAATATCCATTATTTCTTTGTCGGCATTTTTTGATTCTTTTTACACTTGGAAATCCACGGTTTTGCAAATAAAGGCGCGAAACAAACTTTATGCAAGAAAAATGTGCACGAAAAATGTGTACATGTGTGTTTCTTTTGTCTGACATTGCTTTTTTTCTTTTCATTAAACCCTTCTTTTTTTACATTTATTTCCAAACTTATATAATTCATGACAGTAAATAGTGGGAAAAGCAAAAAAAAAGGAATAAAATAAAAGGATAACATTTTTGTATAACTTTTTTTGCTTAAGAAGTTTTTTGTTTTCGGGTTGAGCAAAACAAAGGCACTTCAAAACCACTCAAGTGCCTTTGTTGTTTATTCAGGATACGATTTATAGGCCGTCATAACCTTATCATTTCACTTACTGGTTTTTCGAGAGAAAAAGCTAACTTATTTTTCATTTGTTTCTCTCTAATAATTTTTTTTGTGTTTAAAAAAAATATTAAATCATGTTTTTTTTCCCCACAAATATTTGTACAAAATTGATATCCATGAATTATATCAATAAATTTCATCGTCAGCTTGAATCTGCATTCAAATCACAAGATCCTGAATTATTTGATATTGTTTTTGAAATTGAAGGAAAAGTAAGCAAACTTTTTACATTTATAATATTTATAATTATTTATAGAAATTATATGCTGATAAATTAATTTTATCAATAAATTCTTCTACATTTAAATCAATGCTTTCGGATCGATGGATTTCTAAGAATGATGCAATAAAAATTGAAACTTACAAATTTGATGATTTCAAAGAATTACTCAGATTTATTTATTCTGGGAAATGTAATCTTACAAATGAAAATATTTTTACAATTCTTGATATGGCTGAATTTTATCAAACTGAAGATCTCAAAGGACTTTGTGAAGAATATTTATCAAAAATGGAACTAAATTTAGCAAATATTTTTCAACTTATTGAAACTTCAAACAAATATTCTTTAATTAAAATGAAAGAACCAATCCGAACTTTTATTTTTCAAAATTTCGCAAATATGGCTAAATTTGAAGGATTTTTGAATGGTGATAAATCAATAATCAAAGAAATTATTTCAAAGGAATCGTATTTGAGCAAATATCATGAAAACATTTTTCAATCTGTAATTTTATATTTTGTGTCTTTGTATTTCTTAAATTTCTAGATATATGAATGGTCAGAAAATCAAGCTATTAAAAAACAAAAATTATCAAATGATGAAAATTTTAATATGAATGATGCAATCAAAAATGAAATGCATGAATTATTACCACATATCCAATTTAAGAAAATGAAATTAACTTTTTTAATGGATTACGTTGGTATGTTTGTATTCCAGTTTTTACAAATTAAAATTTACATTTAGTTCGGCGAGGCTTCCTTTTTGCCTATAATGAATTAGCAGATTTTTTGGTAAATTCGAATTCTTATGTCAAAGGTAATTAATTTTTTCGGCGTTATTGTGTGATTCAGAGATGTGCGGAAGTAAAATCCTAAACGGAAGCTGAACGGAAGCAAATCTGTTAAACGGAAGCGGAAGTTGAAAAAAGGCGGAATTCTGTATTTTACGGAAGCGGAAGCGGAATTTTTTTTCCAAGTAATATTACACTCTCAAATTTTTTTTCTTTCGTGATTCTCAAATACAAGAGGATAAAATTTAAAAGCAGCTCTTTTTACGCCTGGGCTAAAAAATTTTTAAAAATTGGCGAAAAACTTATGAAATAAATTTGCGAAATTCCGCCGCTTTTTTACGGAAGCTGAAGTGGAATTCCGCACATCTCAGGTGTGATTATAAAACAGTGCATGTTTTAGTAAAAATTACAAATTCAAATGGACAAATAATTTTTGGTGATCTTCCAAGAGATAACGGTGCAACTGAATTTATTAAAAAGTTAATGAATCGTGTATCTGTAAATGCAGATTCATCTTGCATTTGTTGGAAGCCAGCGTTCACTGTTCCTTCAATTCCAAGTCCTTTAAAGAAAAAACATGGAGTAAAATGGTATTTAATTTATTTTAATAATGGTTTTATTGGTGTTAAACATACTGCTGATATTAATTATAAGCATTATTTACTTGCTGAAATGCATTCTGAAACTGATTTTCAATTTACTCACATGTGTAAAATTGAAATTGAATAAACTTGTTTTTTTGTTTCTGTTTTTTTAAAAAATCGAATATTTTTTATGAACCTTTTTATATTTCAATTTAAATCTTTTTGTTTACATTTGCAGTTTTTAAATTATTTTTGTGATTTCATTTATAAATTTTACGTTGTATTTTTTTTAGTTTAATGGAAAAAATTTATCATAAAATTTAGATCTTCGTTAAAAATTTTAACAGAACAGTGCTTTATTTTTTTATATAAGCACAAGAACATCAAATACTTTTATTCAGCATTATCTTTTTTGTTATGCAAACTTAATAACAATTTTTTAATTAAAAATGTTCTTTCGACATTGTTTTTTTCCTATCAAAAGTATGAAGGAAACATTTATCTTTCTGTAAGATGTTTGTTTTGTAATAGTTTTACTATACAAATGATAATACGATTGAAAGAATATACAAAATATTCAAAAACTATGAATCGTAAAACAAATTTCGTATGAAAAAATTAGTTTTTAGATAAGTATATTTGAAAGCTAACAAATCACTTTTAAAAAATAGGGTTTAAAAGAGATGGAATGTGCAAAAAAAACAATTTTTTAAAGTGAGAGAATAAAATATCGAAAAAAATTCTTTTTTGGATATTTGTTTCGGATGAAAAATGAACGGATGTTGTGTCTGTCAATTTTAAAAGACTTTTCTTTTTTTTATAATGAAAGAAATAGCGAAAAAAAGAAATAAAAAAGAAACGTCCAAAAAATAACACTTTCTTTTTAAAATTGTACGACTCAAGGTTTTGATTTTTTCAATATTTTATACAAACCATTTATTATTTTTCATCCACAAAAATATCAAATTTATTTTTAAAAGATATTAAAAATTTCCTGGACCATAACAACAGACAGCTTTATAAATAAAAATAAAATTTTTCAAAATAACACAAAAATAGTGAATGTTAAAAATACGTCGAAAGGTACATGGCTGAATTTACGCAATAAAAAAAATTTGGAAAAATTTAATTTTATAATGAAAAAAAATAAACCGAGAAAAACAAATATTTATTTCGTTTTGATTTTTACAAATAAATCAAAACGAGATAAATATCAAAAATAAACAGTTTTTATTTTTAAAGAAGCAAAACTTTGTTACAGTCATTTTTAAGTTTTTATTGCAAAAAAACTAAAAAACCTCTGTTAATAAATAATTGAGCATAAACGCAAATACGAAGACTGTAATTAAATATTTTTTAAAACTTCTTTATTTTTTTATTTGTTTAAAAGTAAGTGTATCTCTTAACATTTTTGTATAAAAATCAAATACGTCTTTAAATAATAGCAAAAAAAGCTTTTTTTGAAAAAAGAAAGATTTTTTTACGAGAAATAAAAAGGCGTTTGCTATGACTGACATTTCTTTACTCCTTTTTATGCTGGGAGTCATTATTTTGGCAATAACATCAGCGATAAAAAAATATATGCAGGAAAAATGTGCGAATACACACCAGATGGAGTTTTTTTCCTGCTATTAACGCATTTTTTCAACTTGCATTAGATAAAAAAATTTTAGCATAATAAACGAAAAAAGCTTGCTTTTTTGTTTTTTTGATAGTCCATAAAAAAGCGGGAAAAAAAGTTTTCAAAAGATTTTTCCATGTGGAACGAATGAAGTAAAATATTGGACAGAAAAAAGAATGACAACTTATTATTTTTTTGAATTTTTTATAAATTTTGTACAAATATTTACGGGAAATTACTTATTATTTTTAAAAACGAAAAGTAAAAAGAACGCATTCTTCATTACAACATAATAAATGTCGTAATGATCAATTTGAAATTAACATTTTTAATTTTAAACAGGGTACTAAAACAAGGAAACTGCAAATAAAATTTTTAAAAAAGAAGAATTTCATTATTGGGATATTTAATATTTTTAAAGAAGCTTTCAGTGCACTATTTTTCTGTTACTCACTCTTGTTTGATTTTTTTTCCTTATTCCTTATCCCAAAATTTAAAGATTTAAAAGTTTTGCTTGAAAGTTTAGAAAATGGCTTTTTTAGTTTTTAAAGTTACCATTTGTTTAAAATTTACAGAAAAGTTAGTAGTTGTTTTGCAGATTTTTAAAATTGTTTATTTTTAATAAACTGACTTTCAACGAACTTTTTTTCAGAATAAGGCTGAAAAACTGGGCTGTAGATCGAAAGGCTACCAACACTGATCTCTTCCTCAGGGAACACATATTTCATTTAAAAAGCGGTATGAAATTAGCCGATGGATGGACACAAAAAAGAGAAGATGTTTTTTCTTTTTCTTTTTTGATTCATTTTTTTAAACAGAAAAAAAAAGAAAACGAAGCCAATTGCATTTTCTTATTCGTTTTTCAAAGAAAAAAAACGCTTTTTTTGAATATTTTGTAAATGTTTTTGCAAATGGTCATTTCTGGGATAAACATATCTCGCCAAATGACGTTAATGAAAATATATTAGAGCTCCAATGTTTCACACAAACTACAGAAATTCCACTTGATTAAGCTGAAATATTTGCTGCACCAACTGTTTCAGCTTAAAAAAAATATTACTTTTTATCTTTAATCCATTTTTGTGCATCTTTTTTTTTGGAAAAGATCTTTTTGTTGTAATAGTTATATAAAATTTTTTAAAGAGAATAAAATGTCCGTTATTTCTTTGATGACGTTTTTTGACTCTTTTTACACTTGGAAATCCATGGTTAGACAAAAAAAATAGCGCGAAAAAAAATATGCAAGAAAAATGTGCAAATCTCTGTTTCTTTTGTCTAACATTGTTTTTTTTTTTTCATCAACCCCTCCTTTTTTTACATTTTTTTCTGCTTTTGTCAATTTTTACTGTCCCATAAAAAAGTTTTATTAAAACAAACCAAAAATAATATGTGTGTCTCAAACAATATTTTGCAAAAATACGGGGTAACTCATAGTCAAGAAGTTCAATGAAAATAGTCAATCACATAAATAACAGTAAATGGGCAAAGATAAACAATAAAAAAGAATAAAATATAAATATTTATCGTTTATATAAAAACTGAAGCCTTTTTTTTCAATGATGTTTGTTCACAGTCAATATAATTTTCAAGAAAAAGTTTAAAAAAGCAGGATAAATTAGACTAATAAAATCGATAATATTTTTTGCTTCTGTTATTTTTTTAAAAAATAGTCAAGGATAACATTTTATAAATTTATAGGCCGTCATAACCTCATCTTTTCTCTTACTGGTTTTTAGAGAGAAAAAGCCAACTTGTTTTTTCATTTTGCTTCTTTCATATCATTATTATTCATTTTAAAAAAATGTTTAACCATATCTATTCTTGGTTCTTCAAAGATTCAACGAAAATGAATTCCATGAATTATATCAATAAGATTCATCGTCAGCTTGAATCTGCATTCGAATCACAAGATCCTGAATTATTTGATATCATTTTTGATTTTGAAGGAAAAGTAAGTAAAATTTTTACATTGTTTTGTATAATATTTATAATTATTATTTATAGAAGATTTATGCTGATAAATTAATTTTATCAATAAATTCTTCAACATTTAAATCAATGCTTTCGGATCGGTGGATTTCAAAGAATGATGCAATCAAAATTGAAACTTACAAATATGATGATTTTAAAGAATTACTTACATTTATTTATTCTGGAAAATGTAATATTACAAATAAAAATATTTTTACAATTCTTGATATGTCAGAATTTTATCAAATTGAAGATCTCAAAGAACTTTGTGAAGAATATTTATCAAAAATGAAATTAAAATTAAGCAATGTTTTTCAGCTTCCTGAAACTTCTTTTATTCAAACAAAAGAACCACTTTATGATTTTGATGCTCAAAAATGTATTGGTATGTTTTTATTACAGTTTTTACAGTTTAAAAAAATTGTTCAAAGAGGTTTCCTTTTTACATCCGATGTATTTGCAGATATTCTGAAAAAGCTAGGCGCTGATGCCAGAGGTAAGTTGTCAATTACAGTTTATTTTTTAAATAATATTTTTAGTTAAAATTACAAATTCAAGTGCACAAGTAATTTTTGGTAATCTTTCTTTTAAACAAAATTATGAAATTGAATTAGTAAAATCATTAAATGGTCGAGAATCTGATAATGAATTTCTTTTTTACATTTATTGGGATACATGTTGTAAAATTCCTGATACTCCAAGTCGATTAAAGAAAAGAAATGGTGTTGAATGGTATTTAATTTATGACAAATATGAAGGAAGAATTGGTTTAACGCGTCGATGCCACATTGAACTTGGTGATTATTTAATTGCTGAATTGTTTTCAAAAACAGGTTTTACTGTAACAACAAAATGTAAAATTGAAATTGAATAATATTTTTTTCTCATTTGTTTTTTTTTCGTTTCCGGAATTTTTTAATTGTTGAATTTTTGTTGCTTAATAAAAGTTTTGTTTAAAAATCGCTATTTTGTTTTTTTTGCGATTGTCGAAAAAACCATAAAATATAAATTCAAAAATTTAAATAATTTTTTTTTATATTTTTAGTAAGACCTTCCGGAAACGTTATTTTCATTTTTTTGATGCTTAAAACAGACTCCACGAAACATTGCTCGTAATGGAAACAGCCCATTATCCTCAAGAACGCCAGTGACTAGCAACGCCATTTGATGAACGAAGTTGTTATGGTATATTTTTTAAATAAATTTAAAGAAGGAATGTCAATATGAGCTATAAAAGAGTATATATCAATGGCTGTATGAAATGACTATTTTTGATTCTTTTTTCTTTATTTTTATATTTAAAATGTTTTGCAAAAGTGAAACTACAACTGTATGAAATTGTGTTTAATAAACAGAGACGTGCAGGGACAATTTGCGATTTTTTGTTTTTTTGTAATATTTTATTGACCCCCCCCCCCTCTTCTTCTTATTTTATCAAACTAAGATTCTGAATCTGATATGCAGAATTTCAAATTGGGGAATAGCTAGGCAAAAAATTTGGACAAAAAAATTACTGTAGTTTATTTTTTCTTTACCAATTATCATTTTTATCAGCATTTAACCTAATAATTTTTTTTCCAATTCTTATTAATATTAAGATTCTGCATTTTTTGGTAACAAAATTATGCTTATTGTACAACTTTGAAAAAATGGTACTATTTCCTGTTAAAAAAGGTATAAAGAAAATTTGGATGGAGACGTTGGTAAAAAGTTTCTAAAGGTTTTATTTTAATTTTTTTTAATATCAAATTAAACAGAGACGACATGAAAATTTGGCAGATCGAAGATTTTTTTGATACAGTAAAACTATAGTGTCAATATTTTATAAGTTTTAAGCGTTTTTTGCTTAATGAGTTGAATCAAGTAAATTTTTTTGAAAAACATGTTTATTAATTATTAAGACATAATCGGAGTCATTGATTTCTCAAAGTATCAAAGGAAACATGTCTCATTTGAGAGTCGTAGGAGTCTGTTCAGATGTTACGTAATAGCATTTATCGTTTTACCCCTTCACAACAAAGGCACTTTAATATAAATACCGAAAAAAGAATCTATAAAATTATCAAAGGCGGTATGGTCATTTACCTCTCCCTCTCTTATTACGTGACATCTGGACTGCCCTAGTCACTGAAAAACAAAAAAGCACAGCAATGGTTAAACCAAAAATTCTTCTAGTTTACAATCAATATAAAAGTCATAATCAAGATTGAGCAATTATTTCTTCGTGACCTTCTGACCGCAGACATTATTTTTTGTTATTCAATTGAATTGTAGAGAAATTATGAGCAGGAATTTATACCTATTTTGGTTTCTCAACTTTTATTTTTTTTCAATTTTTGAAGATTTTTTGACAACTTTCTATTGTTTTTGTAATTAATTATTTTTACAAAAAGTATTTAAGTGATAGACATTTTTTCTCGATACACACAAGTTTGTCCCCCTTCCGCTAGTTTTTTGCACTAAAATACATTCTTTGTACTTTTCACTCTCTTCCATTGTACTCTTTCTCTTTTTTGTTTGCATAAAAAAAATAAAATTGAATGCATTACACTTTTCTTTTCTCAAGCTCTCTTCCTCTTTTTTTTATGTGTTGTTTGTCTAAGAACGCGTTGCCAAGTTGCTTGCTTCCATTTTTTCACTCTTCCTGCTGTTTTTTTTTATTTTCTTAGCAAAAAATAGTAATAACGCATTTTGTTTTTTTAAAATGTTTTAATTCTTTTTATTTGTTTTTTTTGTCATTTTTAATTTTTTTCATCTTAACTCTTTAATGAAAACCTAATCGAATGGTATCAAATTTATTTGAGGACCCTCAACCAAAAATTATTTATTGCAAGTTTTTTTTTTAAATTTTTGACAACTTTTTTACATGAAAATTTAATCTGTAAATTGTTTTTTCAAAGAAAAAACTGCTGCTTTTTTAAATTTTTTTTAAAAAAGCTGGAAAAAAAGTATTGAATGGAAAAATATGAAAAAAAGAAAAAAGTCTATTACCCGTTTTTGAAAAGAGAAAAAAAAGTTCTTTGCCAGTTGCAAAAAAACAAAAAATTTTGGACCAAAGCCCTTTTCTTTTTTTTTGCAAGTGAGACGGAGAGAGAGACAGAAGAACGAACGCATGAAGAAAAAAGAGCAATGAAATTTTGTTGTTCGTTTTTAACAGATGCAACAAAAAAAAGTTTTCTTAAAGAAAAATTAAAGCAATTGTGTTTTGTTTTGAAAAAATTATATTTGGATTATTATAAATTTATCGTGTTATTGTTACTTTTATTGTTTTAATTACACGTAAAAAATATATATTTAAAAATCTTTTATTTTTTAAATTTCTTACGTTCTTTAACTTTTTTTTCATAGATTTTTTATTGAAAAACATTTGTTGCTTCTTTGATTCGTTTGCTTTCTTTTGTTTCTAATTCAAATTTTTTTAAATTCGGTCTTTTATATTTAGTCTCAAATTTTTTTATAACTCTAAAATTTTTTTCTTTTATTGATTGTATTTTTTTCTTTCGAAGTTGTTCGTTAGAAAAAAATGCTCAAATTTTTTTTTTCAATTTCGTTTTAAAATTTCACAAAAAAATTTTATTGTTGAACTTTTTTAGTCATGCTATGGCATTTATTGAAATTTTTTATAAAACATTAATTTTTTTCTTTTAATGTTTGTATTTTTTTCTTTATAAAATCGGGCGTGCTTTTTTTAAAATGATAGTAATATTTTTATGCTAAAAATGCATTTTCTCATTTTACAGAATACAGTTAAAAAATCATTTTTTCAGATTTAAAAAATTCTAAAAATGGCAAGAAAAAAATATGAAAATTTGATAACATCTGAACAATATTTATGCTGTTATGGATGGTTGCATGTTCAAACTTTAACAATAATTATATGTATCTTATTTTTATATTATTATGTTTATGAAATGATGGATTATTTTATTCATGAATATTATGTAAAGGATGATTGGTTAGTTTTTCAACTTACTTGTGGAATTATTGCATATTCTGGACCTTTATTTGGAAGTTATATTAAAAAATCTATATTTATTCTACCGTTCTTTATTTTACCTGTAAGTTTTTAAAAAATGCACCTTTTAAATCACGTTTGAATCAGCTGTTCAGTCAAAAAATGCATTGGCATTGTGTTCTATTTTTTTTTATTTCTTTTGTTAAAAAAAATGAAAAAATGAGCATTATCTTTTACGACTGTGCCTGATCTTATATTAGTTTTTTACATACATATTTTTTCAAATCTGTCTGCTAATCCCACTCACTTTTTTATGCTGATTAATAATATTAATATAAAAAAGCATGAAAAGTTAATATAAGATCAAACACATTTTTAAAGATATTGCTCGTTTTTTTGTTTTTTAACAAAAAAAAAATAAAAACTGAAAGAACACAACGCCAACCCAATTTTTGACTGAACAAAAAAGTGGAACTGATTCCAACGTGAAATCACTAAAAAAAACATTTTTCAGATAATACGATTTTTTCATTATTCTTTAATTTTGTTTGCTATGTTTAATGCCATACTTTTTCCATCCTGGCCGCTTGGAAGAAAAATTAATGATATTTTTGATGACAGAAATTTATTGGAAATTGGTAAACTTTTTTTTAGTAATTTTTGAAAAATTGTTAATAGAATTTAAATTTAGAAGAAATGCTTGGAAAGTATTCGTTTATGCCAATTCTAATGCTTGTATTTTCAATTGTATTTATTGTTGATCTTTGGTTTTTCTATGTTGCTTATAAATGTTATAAATATGTTGCAGCTCTTTCAACACAGGTATGGTTTAATTCTTTTTTCTTTAGAATAAAAAATAAGAAAATATATTTTGTAGGGCGGTGAATATGGATATCAAGCAAAAAAACAAGAAAAAAGAAGAAGTAATAATAATTCAGAAAAATCAAATAATTCAAAAATATCAATTAATTTATCTATTATCAGAAAGTATACTGGCTACGAATTTATCGAATGGTTTTTTTCAAAGGTAAGTTTTTTGTTTGATTTTGTGGGGTTGAGGTTGTTTGGGCTTTAAGGCATCATATTCACTGTTACCATTGTTACCCATATTTTTTTTTATTTTCCATAATACACGTTGGAATCAGTTCCATTCTTTTTGTTCTGTCAAAAATAGAGTTAGCATTGTGTCGTTTAGTTCTTATTTTTTTATTAAAAAACAAAAAAACGAGCAATTATCTTTAACAACTGTGCCTGATCTTATATTAACTTTTGAAGACTTTTTATATTAATATTATTAATCAGCATAAAAAAAAATTTTTTTCCAAAATTCACACTTGAAAAAGTTTTGTTTTCTCTTTTAGATATTTTTGGAAAATTTTATTTCAGATTAAGCAAAGAATTTTGAGTTCAATATTATTTATTTTTTCATTTCGGACAAAAAGTTTTGTTAGAAACAAAGATTTTCGATTTTACAATGTTTAATTCAAATTTCGAAATATGCATTTTTAATGTTTGATCTTTTATAGAAAAACACTCCAACAAATGTCCCTATTGTAAAACAACAACAAACGAAATCAAAAATATCAACTTCAGAATTCAAAGCGAATGAAATAAATCGAAAATTGCATGATTCTGTTCAAGAAGAAAGAGCTGAAGAATCAGAATGTCATTTAAATGTTCAATTGAAGAATAATAAAAATGTTGAAAAAGAATCTACAAATTTTACAGCAAATTGGATACCATTTGTAAAAGTTTCGAAGAATGTAAAAAAGCAGCACCAATCATTATCTAAAAAATCAGTTCAATCAAAATCAAAAGCAGCAGAAAATATAACGATAAAATTAAAACCTATTGAAACAGTATTGAAAGAAATGACGAAATCTCAATTAAAATCAATTCCATCAAGAGAAACAGAATCAATTCAACCATTGAAAGTTGAATCAAATTCTCCATTGGCAAATGTAATATGCAATTTTAAATTTCAATCAATGAATCAAGATGTTGTTGAAAAGGAAGGAGAAAATTTGCATAAAAAATGTGATAAAAATGTTTTGGAAAAAGAAGAAATGACATCAAAAGCACCAACTCTATTAAAACCAATTCAACCATTGAAAATAGAAGCAACTTCAACAATGACAATTTCAAAAACAATGGAATGTAATTTAAATGTTCAATTAAATAATCATGTTTCACTAAAAGAAACAACGAATTTTACTGTTAAACTAAAATCCAATGAAAAATTATTAGAAAAAATTAAAATTCAACGATCACCTAAAAAATCAAAACCAGAAAAGCCAAACATTTCAATTTCTTTAGAGCCAAAGAAATTTGCAAGTATTGAAATTCAAACTGATGAAACTTCATTCAATCAAAGAATTATCAAAACCCAACTAAAAAATGATTTATCTTATGATTCTGATGCATTTTCAATAAGTCCAAAATCTTCAATTACCCCAATTAAAGAATATATCACTGAACAGAAATCTCCAATTACTGCATCATCTGGTTTTGCAAGTACTTCAGATTATTCACCCTATCAAATTGCTTCACCAAATATTGAAACAACTTTTGATGCTAAAACCATTGTAACATTCTTGTTTAAAGATGATGAAACTTGTGCTGTTGAAATATGCAAAAATGGAAGAAAAGAAATTGTTAAAAATTCATTTGGTAAAAAAATTGTTTTTTTTATTTTTTGGTTTTAAATAACGTAATTTTTTAGATAATGAATGGACTCCACTATATTTTTCAATGGCACAAAAAACTCCGGAAATTGGTGAAAAAGCTCAAATTCATTGTCATCAAAAAAGTGAACATGTTTTATACGGCAGGCTTTTTTCCATGATTTATTTTCATATTTGAAAATTTATAAAGTTTTTATAAATTCTATAATTAGGAAAATTTTTTTCAAAAAAAGCTTTAGCATTAACAAAAAGTATATTTTTTCAAAATTTTTCAAATAAATTTGGCTCGTCTTAAAAAAATTCTAAGTGTTTAAAACGCTTTTGCTCCAATTTTCGGCACTTCTTTGCAGTGCTGGCGGTGCACCGAAATTTTTCGGTTTTTGGCTTCGGTGGACCGATTTTTTCGAATTTTTTCCAAAATTAATACGTTTTTTTGTCAAAAAATATAAACTGTTTGATCTATGAATTTAATAAATTTATTGATTGAATGGTATATATGATAATTTACTTGAAAACTAACGAAAAATAATATACCGAACCGAAATTTTTCGGTCTTCTCTGTTATTTTTCCTTACCGAAAGACAGCACTGCTTCTTTGATTTTCCCCCCGCATTTCTCATCATGTTTTTTTTCCATTTTTTGCATTAAAATTTTTTTATTTAAATTTGCATATTAACTAAACATGCCAGCGACGAGTGATTATAATAAAATTCTGACTGAAGTAGGATTACTGTATGATCAAGAAGATAAGGGTTTAAAAGCGACAATAAAATGAAAAATGAAAAAAGATAAAGAAAAATGCGGGGGGAAAACCAAAAAAGTTTCCCATTTTTTAGAATTTTTTGGAATCAGAATCCTTTTTTCGTACCTTTTTTCGGTGTCTGTGCAAGCGTTTTTACATTAAAAAATTGCTTTTATGAGTCTTGAGTTTTTCAGACATTTTCAAAGTCATTGGAAAATCCTTGAATGAAATTGAAATTGATCCGGATTGGAAATTTAAAGTTGTTGAAAAAAATGGAATCAATTGTTATGAAATTAAAACTCAAAAAGGATCTAGCTTATTTCCGGAACATATTATTGTTGCAATATTTTTGAAATCTATGAAAGCATTAGCTGAAAGTAATTTAAATTTTGAAATCCGTGAAATTTATGTATCTTCAAATTTTGTTATAACAGAATCTCAAAAAAGTGTTTTTAAAAATGCGGCTTCAAAAGTGCATTTAAAAATATTGTCTTTTTCTTGTATTTAATTGTTGATTGTATTTTTAGATTTTTATACATTGTTTTTTTGTTATTTTTATCAAATAAAAATCCTTCATTGATTTCTCTTTATTTTTAAAAAAATACGCAATTCACGAACTGAAAATTTGCATAAATTACCAGAAAACAAAAAATTTCTTTACCAACGAAATTGTTTAAAAAGTTTAAATCCATGCTTGAAAAATCAATTAATGGAATAATTTCTTCCATTTGTTTTTTGAGAAAGTCATTCTTTTTCACCGTTTCCTCAGGGCAATTGCGTTCATTCCATTTACAAATCTTAAAAAGATTAAAAGTGTTTAAACTAGCTACGTGCAGAGACAATTTGCGACTTTTTGTTTTTGTATGATAACATAGTGGTGCGCACTTGTTCGAATTTATTTTTTATTTTATCTGACTCAGAAAAATATTCTGCATCTGATAGGCATAATAACTAAGCGGAATACTGAGGAACTAAAAATTCGACTGAAAAAATTACGGTATTTTCATTTAGCAGGCAGCTCATTAAAGGGTCGAATAACAGCAAGTGATCGTGAAAAAAACATTCATCCCTTGTTTGTAAAAAAAAATTGGTTTATTTTTTGTTTTGCATATGTTTTTTAATATTTTATTTATCTTTAAAAAAGACAGTAGTAAATATTAATGGTTTATATATGAAAATAGATTTTACAAAACAATTTAAAGGCTTAAAAAACGTGTTTTTGCAAACTTATCAATTTATGGCAGAAACAAACAGTATTTATGGCTTTGCTCAAAGTTTTTTATCAACAAAAAGTATTTAAAATCTAATTAAAATATTTTATAAAACTCCTGAATAACTATAGTACGATTTGAGAATAGAAAGATAAAAATACGTTTTCTTTATATATGCTTTGACTTGTAAAAAAATAAATAAGTTTGATTTAATCAAATAAAAGGTTAATAATAAAGATGTGCGGAAGTATTGTATGTGCTATTACAAGCAGTGATCGATAAAAGTAATTGAGGATGTAATTGTTAATCTTCAAGTATTATAATAATGCATACTTTTACAAAAAGTTTATTAAAAAAGTTAATCGATTTTTAATGTGAAATTTATTTATTCATAAGGAAAAATGTTGTATGCATAATATGCAGCGCCTATTGCAACAACTTCATCAGGATGTTCTTCACAACAATGTTCAGATACAGGAAACATATATTGCAGTAAATTTTTTATCATTGGCATTCGACTTCCACCACCGACATGCAAAACTTTATTTATTTGAGTTGTTTCTAATTTAGACTGGAATAACGCTGATTGGACTGTATTTAAAATTTTGTTTAACAAAGACTTTGCCATATTTTGAAATTCTTCACGGCTAATTGAAATTTCTCCTTCTTTGATAGGGTCATATTCGTTAACATGTAATCTAAAGTGTAATTCTTTCTAATTAAAATTTATATATTTGGATAATAATATATTAAAATCCAAAAAAGATAAACTTTAAATTTTAAAATCCCATACTTAATCGTATGACATCTGACCCCATGACATCTGACCCTTTAGCAAATTTGAATAAAATTAATATAAAAAAAAATGAAGGTGTCAGATATCACGACCCCGTATGACTCTTCTTTCAAAAAAAAATACCGAAAAAAACATTTTCATATTTTTATTAACTTTATAAAGTTTTCTTTTCCTATCATAAAAGAGCGATTGTTCTTTTGCGCGTTTTTTTATTTTAAAATAAGAGCATTTATTAGCAAACTGTCAACGAGTTTTTGTCATGGTTTTTTTGCGTACAATTTAAAATTAGAAAATTATACTTTTTTTGGCGCATCCTGTAAATGTTTCATTTCAAACAATAAAAACCTAAGTAGAAAATGTCATTCATTTTTTTTTTTTTAAATCTTAAAATATTTTAAGAAAAAACGTACATACTATTGTCGATTGTAGACAAGTCTTCTTTTATTGTCTGACATTCTAACATCAATTTATACTTTTTGTCATTAAGCACAAAAATGCCAAATTCAGAGTTCAACACAGTTTTGAAATAATTTATTAAAATTGCATCAAAATTTCTTCCGCCAATATTTGAGTCTCCAACACTTGAAATTATTTTTATTTGATCATTTTCAACTTTAAATATGCAAACATCTAAAGTCCCTCCACCGAGATCAAAAACTAAAACATTTGATTTGTTTGTCATCGGCCTATTAGTAAAATATGCAAATGCAGCTGCTATTGGCTCTGGTAAAAGATGAACATTCTCCCATTTTGCTTCTTTTGCGGCTGTTATAGTTGCAGATTTTTGGGAATCCGAAAATGCTGCGGGTACGGTAATCACCACTTTTGAAAGTCGTGCCCCTTGAAATTCTTCTGTCTTTCGTTTAATATATTTCAATAAATCAGAGGTTACTTCTTCAGCAGTAATTTTTTGTCGTCCATTAATTCCATGAATTTCTATAAAAGCTCTATTGTCTTCTTGGCACAAATCAAACGGCCAAAATGAATCAATTTCAATGTGTTTAAATTCTTTTCCAATAATGCGTTTTGAATCAAATATAGTTGATTTTGAATGATACCTTAATCGATTAACAACGATTTTGCCACATTTTACGTTTTTTTCATCGTATGCAACATATGATGGAAGAAGTCGTTCACCATTGCTATCCAAGGGTACTGTATTTATTCCATTTTTTCTGTTGACCGCTACGCAACACCTTGAAGTCCCTAAATCAATTCCAGTTGCTGCTATTTTTGTATCACCAGGATTTGGTACTGTTGGAATATTGTAATGCGAAGATTTAAAATTTAAGCAACCTTTTGTATTTATTTTGTTGTCCAAGTTTTGCGATTTTGGATTAAAAGAAATTTCATCAACTTTTGGATCAAACGTTATCCAATAAACTTCATTTGTATCTATTTCAAATGTTAAATTAAATTTTTGATTATTTGGAAGTTTAGCGAACACAGTACCATCGCTCGACGTCTAGAAAAAATTTCTAAAGTAAATTTTTCACAATTTTTAACTTACAATTTGCAAAACATTGTCATAGTAAAATTTCCTTGTAACTTCTTTTGCGTAAGTAATTGGTAGTTTTTGACAAAAGCCAAAGGATGTAATTTTATTGTACCCGATATTCAAAGTAATTTGAAAGGACAAAAAGCTCTTTGTATCAAGATGAAAAAGTTCACGTTCACCTGCTGTTATTCGGGCCTTTAAAAGGCTGCCTGCGGAATACGAATTTGGAGTAAAACTGCAAAGGAAAAGTAGACAATCAAATGTCTTCCTTAAATATGACTCATCATTTTTATTAAAATAAAGCATAACATTTGCACCATTAATAAATAACGGTTTCCTATTCATTAAGCTGTGATTTTCAGCAAACCATTTACCGAGAAATTCCGCTTTTTGATCTTCTATTTTCCATACATAAACAGAAAATGCCAGCAGTATCCAAATAGTGTTTCCATTTGCGGGTTTATAATTCGTTTGCGACATAGCGCTCATGTAAACAGCTGTTTCGAAACCAATGATTTCAACATTTCGAAATCCAAAGTCATAACCAGATTCAATAAATTTTTTGCGAATTTTATTACCATAATGTTTATTCAGAAAGATACAAGCACACCCCAGTTTTCTATTAATTTGTAATTTTATTTCGTCAAACATTAATACAACATTTTCAACATCGTCATATAAAACTAAAAATATAAAATAATAATGACCGTTGACGTCCCGAGGTTGCTTTTCAGGTTCATATTTTGAGTGTAAAATGGCTATGAGTAGAGAACAAAATATTAGTATCCTGTTTGTTTAATGAATGTTTGAATATACGAAAAGTAGCACACGATATGTATATTTAAACGCATTATAGCTCGCTTAAATGCTTCAAAAACATTCAAAATTACTTTAAAATATCCTAAGACATGGCAGAGCTCTAAAGACATCAATAACCTATTCATTTCGAAAAAATTGTAATCCTAAAATGTCGAGAATTAATAGGGGAAAATCGTATATTCAAACGTTTATTAAACAGAAAGAAAGTGGATTTCGCAGATAATATTTTGCCAAATATGTTCTCTAGTAATAGACATTTTATAAGCAAATGCGGGCTTGAAAAGGCGGAACCACCTCGAGACGTCTACATTGAATATCAGCAGGAAACAGAAAAGGTCAAAAATAGACGTAAAAAAATAGACTTACAGTTTATTTAGACTGAAAGCCTATGTTTTGTGTCACTTTTTTGCTTTTCGTTTTGTAAAAAACGTCTGGTTTGAAAAAAAGACTAAAAATCCCTCTGTGTAAATAGACTAAAACGTCTATTTTGGACTTTTGCTGCTTCCGGATACTGATAATAAAAAAATGTAATTACCTGTGTTGATATGTAAATCAACGGTTTCTTCTTTATATTCGTCATAAAATGACAACCTTCCATACTGTGGGTTTATTCCGACATGAATTGCCATTGTTAAGCATACACCGAGAATTCATCAAAGGTAAAAGAATAAAAAGGAAAATCAATATTGACTCTTAAAATTTGTGCTTTTTGTATACATTTTATACAACAAAACAGTTTTTTGCTACAAAGTTTTAGTGATTTTTTTCCTGTCCTATCAGCAAATAAAACAAAAGAAAAATTTGGAAAGGAAAAGAGCATTTAAGGCAACCTTGTGTTTTAATATGAGCAGGAAAAAATGTTAAAGAATGTTCAACTGAAAGATTGATTAATTGATGTTGAATAAAGCATGTTTGTCAAGCAGCATATCAAGAAGCAGCTCGCAAGAAACTTTTTTAACTTGCTTTTTTCTAAATTTTTCACGAATAAACTAAAAGATGCAACGACAAAGTATTTCCGAAAAACGAAAAATGCGCAAATTTTTGAGATATGGTATTGATGCAAATCCTCTCCAATATATTAGTTTATTTTAGGAACAAATGAACATATAATTTGCTAGTTTACCATTTAATTATAGTTTTGTCACAGACAGTTTAACCGTATTCTGAAGCCTGTAACGTAATTTTCAAAACTGTTTTATTATTGCATGAATACTGTTTGAATTTTTCTTTTTTATTTAACGTGTTTTTAGAGGAATTTAAGCATTTTTAGTAAGAAATAAAAAAAAGCAAAAAATAAAATAATGTCGAGTTGTTGACATCTGAACTGATACTTGAAAGACCTGAAATATTAGCATATTAGTAAAGAACGACACGACCGAACTCGAATCCATGCCTTCCTTCGCTCACCCTTTGTAAGCGACCCTAACAAACTAACCTTCTTAAATGAGATTACGGTATTAATTATTTATCCAATGGAAAAAATCTTTACAATCTCCCTAATCACATTAATCATAAAACATTTTAATTAGTTTACTTTTGTTTTTTGTATTTATTAATACCATATAGTTGAGAATTTATGATAATAATTAAATGAATGAACAAAAATAATATTGCGACAATGACTGAATTAATTTAGCAATAAACACTTTAGTCAAAAAGTTTGTTTATTAAATTATCAAAAATGATTTATATAATTTTTGAGACAATAACATGAAATACAATAATGTACAAAACACTGTTGTTGTTGTTTTCAAAAATTTAGGAAAAATAAAATATAAAAAATTTATAGCCGTTGTATTTTTCTTTATATAAAAATGTATGAAAAGCTAAAAATTGTAGATTTTAGACTTTATTCAAGCTCATAAAAAACGAAGAATTCAAGAATGTAATATAAGCTAATTTGAGAGTAATAAAAGAAAATGACGCTTTTGCATAATTTAAAAAAGCACTGAAAACGATAATTTTTACAGCAATTCCATTGTGCAGCGATAATCAAGATTGAACCGATCACTTTCTATAAAAACAGGTGCAATAATTGGTGGTTCAACAATTTCTTCTCGATTTCTCAAGTAACATCCTTCACATATGGATCGTTCTTCTTCATAATCATAAGTATAATCTTCTTCATAATTATGACAACATATTTTTGAGGGATTAGTTTTGTGTGGTCCATAATATTTCAAAGACAGGTATCCTGAGGGATCGCGGAAAAGACACAAATTTTTAGTTCTTACTGGTTCATGACCGATGTTTGCATTCCATTGTATTCCACCATATCGAGTTTGTGATGTTAACTGAGGAGTTTCATTTGATATCATCGTTTCAAGAGCTGCAATAATTGATGGATCACAAATATCGGCATAAGCTTTATTTCCATCGCCATCAATTATTTGAACCCGTTTTCCTACAAAGAAATTATGAACTCCCATTTTTTGTTTAAATATATAAATCTTACTTTTTGGAACTATTTTTAAACGCTCTTCTTCAGCTTGTTGCTTTTTAGCTGCTGCTTCACATAAGACATCAGCCAAGTCATCAAAATTAGAGAACAGGAAGCCTTTGCGAACTGAAAAAATTTGCATAAATTACCAGGATACAAAAAATATCTTTACCAACGAAATTATTTAAAAAGTTAAAATCCATGCTTGAAAAATCAATTAATGGAATAATATCTTCCATTTGTTTTTTGAGAAAGTCATTTTTATTCACAGTTTCTTCAGGACAATTGTGTTCATTCCATTTACAAATCTTAAAAAGTAAGTTTAAAGACCAGAATCTGTAGTAAAAAACTTACAGCTTCAAAGACTTCTTCCTGTTTTGCTGTCAATTTTTTCATTTTTGCAATTTCGTAAATTGTTTCTTTTTTAGCTGACAAAAATTCGTCCGATTTTAAAATACTCACAGTATTTTTTGCAACAAATTCCAATACTTTTTTCATTGCATTTTCCAAAGAATACACTTTTAAAGATTCATAAACTTTTAAAACATTTTCAATTTTTGTTGAATTTTTCGTTAAAAATTCATCACATTTATTCTTTAGAAGTTGAACTTCATAATATTCACCCAAATCTACCAATGCCATAACATTATCCATTGAAATGTTACATTTTCCTAGATACAGAAATGTAAGAAATTCTTTAAAATCATTGTATGAATGTCGGACAATTGGAATGGGGCCTTTATTTGCAAGAGGCCCAAAAAAGGTCTTTTCAAATACCTTTGAAGACGGCCAAAGTTCAAATTTATGGGCATGGAGTTCCTGCAAATTATATGACAAATGTTAGACATAAGTTGAAAATTTTTTTTTTGTTTTCTTTAGCAAAGCTGATCCCGGCGAGATTTTCTTCTCCTACGGTTAACAACAAGCAAAACATAAATTTTTCTCTGACCGACAGCTAAACTTAGCAGAGCTCTGCTTTCTTTAGCAAAAAGGGAAAAGAAAAAAGTTTTTTTTTAATTCTGTTTCTTTTTTTGTAAGTTTTTAAGTTCTACATTCTTTTGTATCTGATAAATTTTTTTTTTAAATAATTTATTTTACCATTTTAATTTTGATATAAGTTTATCTTTGCTAATGTGAGCAGAACTGTGCTAAGAAAAGCTAAAGAAAGCAAGTGCTTCTTGCAGCAGGAATGTGCGGATGTACTTTCGGAGAACACTTTTCAGCAAATTTTTTCTCAAAAATGAAAAAATAATTGTTTTTTTTTAAATTAATGCATATCTGATCTAATTTTTATCATGGCTTATATCTGTCCAAACAGAACTTAAATATTTGCTTTTATTAAAAAATTAGAGCTTACTTCCGCTCCCATTTTTTAAACGGAATTCCGTTTCCGCCAAAACGGAAGCGAAAATGAGCTCTAATTTTTTAATAAAAGCATATATTTAAATTCTGTTTAGACAGACATAAGCTATGATAAAAAGTAGCTCAGAAATGTATTATTTAAAGAAACAACTGGTAGCAATAACAAATTTTGTAAAATTATGTTCCTCAAAGTAAGAGAGTGACTTCTGAAAAACTCTAATAATATAGTTTTTAATTTTAACTTATTTCAGGTAAATTAAAAAAACTTTTTATGAATTCCTTAAATTTTAAAACATGAAAAGCTATCAAAAAAGAGTATTATGCGATAGT
>JAQIXH010000070.1:0-24525 GCA_034700145.1 Panagrolaimus detritophagus
CTCTATAGAAAATAATCAGATGAAGGCTTTCTTGTAAACCAGCACTGTGTTAACACACTCTAATGTGCACCACAAAACTCACCCTCAAAAATCGGCTAGTGTTCGGGCTAGCAGCAAGCCAAAAAAAAAAAAACGAAAATGCAGCTTCCTTTGTTTTTATTTTTTTAACAAAGCCGATATTTTTTCGTTTCAAGAGTTTGCCTGATCACGAATATCAAAGGGTTGGAAAAAAAAGAAATATTCCGAAATCCTTCTTTTTTAAAAAATGGATCAAAAAGTCCGCCTCTTTTAAAATGAAAGGGTTAGAGAATGATGCTAAAATGCGCTTTTTTCCGACAAAAAAGTTAAAGAAAAAAATTTTTAATCGCAAAGTTTAAAAATAATTGTATGCCAATTCGCAATTTTTTTAAAATTAAACAAAAAAAGCTGCTATGCTTTTTTTCCTTATTTTTGCTTTCTTTTTCAGTCTCTTTTGTTTCTAAACAAAAAAATCCTTTGGCATTACTTTGAATATTTTGATTTTAGTGTTGAAAAATATTATACAAAAAAGTGAAACGTTGTTTTTTTTGCAAAAGCAAGAAATTTTATTAATTCAAATTTGTACCAGCAAAAAAAACACAAACCGTTATTTATAAAAAATAAAAAAGTATAGTTTCATTTCCATTTAATAATTTTGATCATTTTATAATGCTTTTTTGAACGATAAATAAATAATAAGAAATGCAGGAATGCTAGATGTTTTTGCTGAACAAAAGAAAATTTTGTTGTTTATCTTTAACGCACTTGTTGCAGATGTTTCGAAGCGTTTTTTAAACGACAAATAATGAAGTGTATGCCGAGATAATGGTGTTTTTTTTATTAAACAAAACTTTTTTTCAAGACATTCGTTTTAAACATGAACATAATTGCTACTTTTTTTTTGAAACTTTGAATATTTGATATATTTTTTCACCGCTCCAAAAAAATCACATGAATCATTTAATTTATCGAACTGAAAGTAATGTAATTGCAATAAAAATGTTTGAAACACATCCATATCCCTTAACTGTTCATTAAATAAAATTAAAAAAATATATTGAATTAGTATATCAAAAACTTAATAAAAATGTCAAAGATGACTTGAATATATTTTAAATAATGTTCAAATGATAAACATTGTTTTGTGCGAAAATATAATATTCGGAAATAAACAAAAATTAGGATCATTTCTGAATTAAAGGCTTTTAGAATGTAAAAAAAATTAAATATTCAAAAACAAAAAATGGCATATTTCTGATTCTCCCAACATTATAATGCCAGTGGAGCAAAAAGAAACTAAAAAAAAAGAAGAAAAATATTGAAAGAAACATTTTTTTTATGAAGTAATTTTTTTTGCACCGGTTGGAATTCGATCCTCGACATGCGTGCGATCGTGCATGAAAGGCTGAAATGCTAACCACAGACATACCAAATTGTGAAATCATCGTCAGCTTTGGTTTTTTTTTCTTGCCTTTTTTTTCTCTCTTTTTTGAGACAGTGACGGTTCTTAGACAAAACAAAAATGAATGTTGTGAAACATCTTTTTTGTGCTTTAAATGATAAGTTTAGAGGATAACATGATGCTGAAAAGCGTTTTTTACGACGAAAAAGTTAAAGAAAAAAATTTGTAATAACAAAGTTTAAAAGTAAATGTATGTAAAAACACGAAGGAATTGCAAAGTTTTTTTTACTAAAAAGAATGTGTCAAACCAATCCATAATCCTTAATAAATATTATATGACAAAGTTATGATCTTGCTTTTGTTTAATAATGCAATAGTGTCAATTTCTGTACGATGTAAAACAACTTTTGCACATAAATAAATAACTTTTTAAATATGAAACTGTAAATAAATATCGCATAGAAAAGATATAAAAAACTCTCTAAAATATTAAAAAATTGTTTTCATTATACAAAAATGAATGCTTCGATGACTTTTTTAAGGCAATAGTATTTTGAAAAAGGATAGCAGAAACATTCACTGAAAAAAATCGTACGACCATTGATGCATCATCGATGATGTTTTTGTACTTTCGTTTAAATGCTTTTTTTGAACGATAAATAATAATAAAAAAGATTGGTCACGTTTCGAAAGAAAAGCAGGAATGCTAAATGTTTTTGCTAAATACAACAAACTTTTGTTGTGAATTAATCTTTTATTTTTTTAAAAATAACACTTTTTACGGCACGGCACCTCGTAGCTTGGTGCCATGGCATTTTTGGTCAAAACGGAGTTTTAATTCGTGTTCTCCGTCATCGAATTAGTCTATACACAAAGAATTAGCTCTCAAACTGATAATTTCATTTTTTCGAAATCCGAACATTGTATGATTTTTACAAATAATGGCTTTTAATATGTTTAATTCGGGATATGGTAGACTTTTTATTAAATAATGCTTGTTTTTCTTTCATACATTGTTGTTATATGAAAAAAATATATACATTATTTTAATTATGAGGATCTTAATATTTGATGCAAGTAAATATTTTAAATTTATACAACATTATTTTTATCAAAAATATTCAAAATATTATTTTTAGTTCGATTAGCGTTTGAGAATAAAAAAAGTATTACTGACCGGCAACGCTAATGCAAATCTTCAAAAAAAAAAGAGAGCAAAGATAGAAATTTTTCGAAAAAGAACACAAAAAATGTTTTCAAAACGGAACCAGTGAAAAAAGCAAATGAGTTGTTTTGATTGAAAAAAAAAATTGCGAAAACGTTTTCGCCAATACCACTATTTTTATGGTGTTTTTACAAAGCATCATAATTAAAATGACAGACATCAAAAAACATCGGCATTTTTTTCTTTTGCTTTCTTTTGTTTAACTTTGCATTTTTTTCTCGTTGATTCTGACACGATTTTTCCATACAAATTTAATCGACATAATTTTTTAAACTTTGAATATTTGATATATTTGTTTGCTGTTTCAAAAAAAATCATTGAAGCCATTTTATTTAGCAAGATAAAACAAAGCCACTACAGATAATAAATATCAACAACCATTAAATAAAATTTATATGTATGTTAAAACCGTTTAACAAACATTTCTTAAATTTTTTATGCTAAAACTACCACAAAATGTAATTTTTATTAGAATATGAGAAAATGGATCTTGTCTTAATTAAGATTGTAAGTACAAATTAGTTCATACTAAAATTTATGAAAATTTAGTAACTTACATTTACTCTCAAGTTTTCTGTTTTTTTAAAAAAAGCATTCTATGATTATATATTAATATTTTTGTAATATAAATTAAAATCACTTTTCTTTATTAATGTGTAAAAGCGTTACTATTTGCAAAAAAATTGTTATTTTTTTGTCTAAATGAAAAGCTGTATTTTGGTGTCCTTTTTATAATTTTTTATATTTTATAAACCGAAATATTCAAACAAGTGTTTGAAAAATAAAACGACTTTTTGCACTTAAAGTGGTGAAAAAAATGATCAAAAAAATTTGGAATAAAAATGTAAAAAAACGAAAAATGGATATTCGTTTCTTTTTAAATGTAAACACTATTTGGCATTTAAAAATCGTGCACTTTGTAAAAAAAAACCAACATTTTGAGAAACAAAAAAAAATACAAAGAAATTTGAAAAAAGAAGATTGGCGCACATTTATTATGACATTTAAAAAACATAATATATTTTGAAATTATTACAACATCAAAGAAGGTGTTTTAATATTTTAATGGGGAAAGAGTGCAAATCTGTAGATATATTTATTGATTATCTAAAGCATAAAAAGAATATTTTCTGGCATCAAAAAATCGATTCTCAAACGTTGTTGTGAAGAGAGTCGATTTGAACTAGTAAATAACTATATTTAAACGGCATTTTGAGCTTCATATGTTTTTCAATGATTATTATAAAAACGTTTTAGAATACCAGAAAAATTTAACGGAAATCGAAAAAGAATACCAATAATCAAAATTAATCAAAATTATAAAATTTTTATGACAAATGTGATAGTTTTTTATTTTTTATTTTCTTTTAATAACGCATTGCTGATAAAAAATTAAACACGTTTTTTTATTGGGATCTCTTAGGAATTTATCAAATAATTATAATTTAAGATTTATGTCGATTTAAAATATTCAAAAAAGTTTTAATTCTGTTTGATATGTGCGTTTTCTAATATTTTAAAAAGCTGACTGCTTTTATGATTTTTACACAAAAAATGAGAGAGTTTTACTTTCTTTTACATTTCAAACATCCTTTTTGTGCGAATGCTTTTACCAATTTCGAAATAGACTTTGTTTTTCAATGCCAGGCAGAGCAAAAAAAGGTGTCTGGAAAGCTTTCTTTCTCTTTTATGCATTTTTTCAAATTATTGAATGGGTTTGTTTCTAAGCATAAGATTAATTTAGTATTTTTTAAAAACTATTTGAATATTTTTTTTTCATAAATTGTCGGAATAAATAGTGTAATTAAAAAAAACAAAGCACTGCTTTTAATACTGATTTTTTGTATTCATTTTCCCCACAAATTTACAAGTATTCATTAATAAAAAATACATTTTGTTTGAAGATTTTTAACCAGAAAAAATAGATATTTCTGTATTGTTTTTTTAAAGAATATTTATATAATACAACATTGGAAGTAAAAAAAGAGTGAGACAAAAAAGGATCTTATTCAACAGAACAAAATTCGAAAGTGAAAATTTGAAAAAAATGTCTACACTGTTTTTTCAAACTTTGGATTAAAGTCAAAGGTGAGCAGAAAACGGACTACTGTCTTAAATATAAGAAAAACAAATCCAAAATAAATTTTTGACATTGCGATAATTTGTTTTTACCCACTTCTTTCTTTAAGCACAGTGTTTTCTTTATATGCTATTACATAGAAGTTGTCAAAGTTAAAACGTGATTATTAAATATCCATTTTTTTGTTTACAAAAAATTCATATGTTTTTTATTCGTGTGCTTTATTATTCTGTTTTTTTTGGAAATAAAAGAATGCAAAAAAGTTCTTAAAAGACTAACTAAACCAAAAATATACCGAGAATTATCAAAAAACATTTGTCAAATAATGTTTCTTAAAATGATAAAGCAAAAAAAAAATCAATTTACTGCAATGCATTTCAGCTAAAAGAAAAAAAATGGTGATAAGAAAAAACAGTTTTTTCCAAAACAAGAGGAGAAAAATGCTGACTTCTTATTTTTATACTCATAATCGATTGAAATTTGGCGAATGCATATGAGTTTTCTATTTTTCCTGTTATTAGACATTTTCTTATCTTTGAAAGGTACAGGCATACTTTCAAGACAAAAAAAAACTACTTACAAGGGAAGTACGCAAAGTGAGTTTCGATTTTTGATTTCAAAATGGGTTTAAATTAAAGATATGATGCCGAAAACGTATTTGTGAAAGTATTAGCGGCCAATGGCTATCCAAAAAATTATAATCTCTGTGGGAAAGATCAAAGGAATTCCGCCGACAACAAACAGCGGCATCAAACATCAAAGGAATCCAGGGCCGCAAATAGGTCCAAAGCGAGGGGGGTGACATCCCATATAAAAGTCCAAAAAAATCTCATTTTATTTAGTATGAATTTTTTTCCCCCTATAAATGTGAAATTCGAGGGGGGTGACATGTCCCCGATGTCCCTAAGGCAGCTGCGGCCCTGAAGGAATCCTTTGATCTTTAATTTGAGATTATAATTTTTTGGATAGCCATTGGCCGCTTATATTTTCACAAATTCGTTTACGGTCTCATATCTTTGATTTAAGCCCATTTTCGAGCAAAAACTCGAAAAACACTTCGCGTACTTCCCTTGTTAGTTGAAAGTTAGAAAAACTTGAAATAAATCTTTTCCTCCGCAGTCTTAATAATTCGTTTGCCATATAATATGTTCAGTAATAATTTCGTGGTTGAAATTATAAATATTAGAAATATTTTTTTTTTGAAGTAAAAAATTTGTACTTTAATCCTTTTTTTATATTTTAGAAAATGAACCATAATCAACATGGAAATTCTTTTACATTTCGTAACTTCTATGATGAAGCTTTGGATGACCTCATGTTTGAAGAAAATATTTTTCCGCAATTTTCTCCAACTCCATATTTATTGATCTTTCATGCAGCTGTCGAGATGAAAAGTGGGAAATTAATAATTTACAATAGTGTAACAAAACAAACACGCGAATGTGATATAAAAAAGAGTATATATTTTAAAATATATTTTTTTGTTATGTAATATTTTTTCAGTTGATCTGTCAGAAAAAACGTCATCGATAAGACAACTTCATGGATTTGATGTCCCTAACCCTTTTAATGCGATACCACGACATCTTTCAAAACCACATGACAACGTTCCTATAGCATCTCCAAATCCTATTAATGAAGAACTTGAAGAACTTGAAGATCTGTATCGTGACTCAACGTATTTTCTAAAGTAGTTGAGCGACTGCAAAATTTTGTTTTTACCAATTTCTCAAATAATTTATCAGGTTTTTACAAAATTGTGAAATATAAAAATGAATTATTTTAGAAAAGCCAAAAGCTTTTAAAGTGCCACTTTAAAGACAAAAATGAAAAGCAAAAAACCAAAAATTCTTTTTTTAATGAAAGAAACATATAAAATCTTATGTCCATTTTATGTAAAGAAAAAATTAAACCTTATCCAAATTTTTTTATCACAGTTATTTTTGTGTCAAAACTAATATTACATAAAAATCATTGAAAATGAAAACGCAATACAAAAATATCTATTTTTTTGTTAAAAAATATTCAAATAAAATATATTTTTTATTAATGAGCAAATTCCATTCGACAATGGATGCAAAAAATCAGTATTAATAGTAGTGCTTTATTTTTTTTAAATTACACTATTTTTCTTGATATTTTTAGAAAATAAAAATATTCAAATAATTTTTAAAAAATGGTAAATTAATTTTATGCTTTGAAACAAACCCATTCGAACAATTTGAAAAAGACGCATAAAAGAGAAAGAAAGCTTTGCAGACACCTTTTTTTTGCTCTGTTTTTGCATTGAAAAACAAAGTCTATTTCAAAATTGGGAAAAACAAAATTTTGCAGTCGCTCAAAAAGGATGTTCAAAATAAATGATGTAAAGAGTTCTGTTTTCAGTTTTTAATTTTTTTTGATTATTTTTGCGTTTGATTTTAAATTGCATGCTAGCTTTATAAAATATATTTGAATATTTTTGATATATTTCCAAGAATGTGTTTCTGGCAAAAAAAATTTTTTTGAGGAAAAAATCATTTATATTTCTGCTGTAACAATTTTTTCCATTTATAATTGCAAAAATGAATCATTAATAAAAAGAGAAAATTCAAATTTTAAATACGTTTTACAAAAAAAGTAAAAATTAAAATGTTTAACTATCCAACTTTAAAATTCATGTATCGTAAAAAAACTACATTCCAATGTTCATAAAAAATTAAACAAAATGTTTAACAACATTTGACAAACAAAAATTAGTATTACAGTTGTTAATTATTTTGAAAAAAAAGATAATACATTCTTTAAATACAAAATCATTCTGTCAAAAAATAAATAATATTAAGAATATCATCAAAAGCTGTGGTGTATATGTTTGTAAAATTCAGAAAGTTTATAAAAATACCTAAAAAGTTTAATTTGGATTGGTTCATATACTAAAAAAAAGCAACGACAATAACAATCCCATTATAAATGCTTTTTAATAAATTTACGAATTTTTAAGTGCTTCTTTGTTAAAACCTTTTTTAAATAGGTAATATTATTTATTTTATAAACAATTAAGAGAATGAATAAATATGTAAAAATATTCAAAACGTTTTTTATATATTAAATCTTTAAAAACTTGCGTTGTTTCTATTTTTCTTTATTTTTCTTTCCAAATACATTAAAGCTCGCCCATATTTTTTCGCAATGCGACGACCAGACAAAGCAAGAAAAGCGCATAAAACTTTTTAGTTTTTAGACTTTTTTTTGCAATTTTAACTGTTAACGTGCTTTTTCATACACAATGGAACTGTGTAAAAACTATTTGAATATTTTTGATAAATTGCAAAAATATACATAAACAACAGCCTATTTTTTGAGGCACTCAAAGATAATAGTTACTTTTTGTACAATTGAATTTAAGAAAATCTGTAGAAAACGCTATTAAAAATAAGCGTTGTTTAAATACAAATTACAAAAGTCAAAAACTTAAAGTTTTTATTTTAACGAATTTCAGGTAACCATCAAATTTTGTGTAAATTTCTGGCAATTTTTGTAATATTAATTCTGAATTTTTTAGAACAGTTTTTATGACAATATAAAATAGATTTAACTTTTTTTTTTCTCAAATAATTTCACATTTTTTTTTATGTCATCATGTTTTCACTTATATGTTGAAATATTTGTCTAGTCGCTTTTTTTCCACAATTTTTAAAAACTATGAAAAACCTTTATTAAAAAAATGCCAATTTTAAACTTAAATATTCAAAAACACTGCTTTTTTTGTTGAACACAATGTTTTTCGTTTTCAAAAAAAACACTTTTTTCCTTTCAAACAACCAACATCGATTTTTATATGTTTAAAAGTTTGTCCGAGTTTTTTCGCAATTTTTAAAAAAAATAAACAAAAAAGCTGCAATGCTTTCCTTTCTTTTTTTGCTTTCTTATTCAGTTCCTTTTGTTTCTAAAAATTCGGCGTTTGTTTGAATATTTTAATTTTAATGTTGAAAAATATTATGCAAAAAAGTGAAACATTTTTTTTTACAAAAGCAAGAAAATATTATTAATGCAATTTTGTACCAACATAATTACAATTTTCTTACGTTATTTATAAAAAACAAAAATGTATAGTTCCATTTCCAATGAAAAAAGTTATTAAATTGATTTTTTTAAGCAAGCCATTTTTTTTTCATTAATGTTTTCATTGTGAATGATTTCTTGATATCTGAAATGAATTTTCTCAAATTTTCATATTTGTAAGACGGTTTTGTTTTCCTGAAATAAACATTTTTCTAATGCCTTTTTTTAAACTAAAATGTTCAATCTTTTACTATATATTCATTTTACAGATTTCAAACAGTTTTTTGTCATTTGTATGTTTTTATATCATAATTAATGCGGAATGTTTGAGTGCATGTAATGCTCCATTATTTGCACCTGTTTTATTTTTATAAGGTTATAATTTGATATTTTAACCGTATTAAAATAAACAAAAAAATCATTAAATACTTTATCGTAAATATTCAAAACTTCTTTAATAAAAAAAAACTTCTGTTGCGTTTTTTCTATTTTTCTAAAAACTGTTGTTTTTCTTTCCGCATACATTAAAAGCCTTTGTTTTTTTTCGCAATATGACTACCAGACAAGAAAAACATAGAAGTTAGTCAAACTTTGTAAAGAACAAAATTCATGGCACATGGTGCTTTTATTCAAAAGAAGAAACATTTCTTAAAAATGTTTTACAAAGACAAGAAATTAAGAGTTTCAGTTTTAACGAATTAAAGGACAAACGCTAATTTTTGACAATCAAAACAAAAACATTGACATTTTGTAAAAAAGGCTCTGATTTTTTTGACAACGTTTTTAAGAGTATAAAAAATAGATTTTTGGTGGACGAAATCAATTTACGTTTTTTATTAATGAACTGTTGGAGGAATTGTTGTGAGAAATTGAGTCCAACCCGATTTGCAAACTGACATGTATCGACAATACATGTAGCCGACGAATTAAAATGTACTAAAAATTATATATAAATAATTTACCGCTCGGGCAAATTTAAAACAAAATATTCAAAAACACTACTTTTTTTTGTTGAACACATTCTCTTTCGTTTTCAAAAAATGTTTTTTTTCTTTCTTTCAAACAGCTTCCATCGATTTTTTATGAGTTGTAAAGTTTGGCTGCGTTGTTTTGCAATTTTTATAAAATATTAACAAAAAAATCTGCAGCGCATTTCTTTCTTTATTTTTGCTTCCTTTTTCAGTCCCTTTTTGTTTTTAAACAAAATAATCCTTCTTTGAATATTTTGATTTTAATGTTGAAAAATATTATGCAAAAAAGTGAAACGTTATTTTGTTTTACAAAAGAAAAAAATTTTATTAATGCAATTTTGTACAAAAAGAATTAAAACGTTATTTATAAAAAATAAAAAAGTGTTTCATTTCCATTGAAAAAAGTTATTAAATTGATTATTTTTAAGCAAACCATTCTTTTCATTAATGTTTTTTTCTTTTTAAAATTAAAATTATGCCAAATTTATCAATGCAAACTGTATATATTTTTTTCCTTTTACACAACCTCCATCGATTTTTTATGCGTTGTAAAGTTTGTCCGTTCTTTTTGCATTTTTCAAAAATATAAACAAAAAAGCTGCAATGATTTCCTTTCTTTATTTTTGCTCTTTTATTCGGTTTTTTCAATCCCTTTTATTTATAAAAAAATGATTGGTGTTTGTTATTTAATATTTTGAGTTTATTTTTAAAAATATTATCCACAAATTATTTTTGTTACACGAAAAATTTTTTGAATAATACACTTTTGTACCGACAGTTTTAATGCTGCAATCATTATTTATGAAAGAAAAAGCAATATTTCACATCCAAAAAAAATCTAGTTAAAGTCTTTATTTTCACAATACAATTCAAATCAGAAAAAAAGGCTTTGAATCAAGTTTTTTATTTAAACTGATGAAATCATTCACTGTGAGTCCGTCAAAGAAAAATGGGAGGGGTGTGAAACATACTTAGCCACTATCCTGCTACTTTTGGTACTTATTTCCAATCCCCTACCCCTTTTTTCCATTTTTTTTAAATTTTTGTTTTCAGCTGCTTTACGCGAGGGAGAGCTTGAACTACCGATTGCGGAATGAGAGCGTAACGCTCTAACCACTACATTAATGTGGCAACGATGAAGAAAATGAATAATTGCTGCAAAAAAAAGAATGATAATTTCAAAAATTTCAAATGAAAAAAATCGGTAGAGGATTGGAAATAAGTGCCCTACTTTTTGTTGAACAAAATAAAGGTCAATCAGTTATAAAGGTTACGTAGCTGCTAGAACTGTGATATTTTGTTATTTCTTTTTTCATATTATTGAAATTTTGTATACTTTTTTTTATTAAAATATCATTTTTTTAGATGGAAAATAAATTTATTGGTAAAAAAAAACTTAGGATTTATTGAATTTTATGTGGACAGTTCATGGTGCAATTATTAAATAGTTTATACGTCATTCATGCTGTTTATACAGTCAATTCTAAATTCTAATACAAAATTTTGATATCAGTTTTGCACAGAACATAAAATAAATTTTTTGTTAAATTAGCCCCAAAATATTGCGCATTTATTTATTAATGGTTTAAACAGGATAAACTAACCCTTTTTTAATTACTTTTCATTGCTTTTTTACATACAGTTTTTCGAAATGAATCTTAATAATCGAAGAAAACCAAATTTTTAAGACAAAACATTCAAAAAAAGGTTTTAATTTTCTTATAGACGAATTGGTTCATTTTTTTACGAAAAAAGTTTTTTCCTTCACACAACTGCCACGGTATCTTTTTGTGCATCGTAAAATTTTCTCGCAGCCTTTCATTCTTTTACAATGTTTCATTGCTTTTTTAAATGTCAAAAATAGTAAACAAATGGCGTTTATGTTTTTATAGATTTTTTAGTCGCTTTTTTTCTATTCGTTTTATTTTTTTAAAGAAAAGAATCATCTATTTTTTTAAAAGTTAGTTTTGAATGTTTTAAATTTGATAAAATATTTTTTTTAAAAATGCAGGTAAAATCCAGTCATGTTTTGAAAAAATATATTGCAAGTTATTTTTTTTTAAATTAGCAACCTTTAAACTATACAAATGTTACCACCATTATTTAATAAATTTTAAAAATTTGCAATGTAAAAAATTCAAAGTTAAAGTTTTAGCCGTGCTTTTATATTAAACAATAAAATTATATTTTTTTTGGTTAATTTATAAATATTATAGCATATATCAACAATAATGCAGAAATTTTGGGAAAAACTCTGATTATTTATTTAATTACTATTTCATTCAAAATAAATTGAAGATTACGTTTCCTCAAATTTTTCTCTTTTTGTTACGTCTTTTCAATTGTTTTGAAAGAAAAACTTTGTAAAAATCTTTTTTAAACAAAAGTATTCAAAAATATTTTAAAACCTTTTTTATTTTTAAAACCATTTCTTTGACCTTTTTAAATACCTGGATACATTTTTAGTAAATAATAATTTATGAAAATTGTTTACAAGAAGTGTAGTTAATGTTCAATTTTAGATTTTTTGTGGCATTTAGCGACTATCATCCAAAATGCAAAATTACATATTTTAGTTGTTGAGATACACGTTACCAGGCTTTTAACGTCCCCAAAATTTAATCGAGATTTCAAAAAATAAAAGTTAAATAATGTATTGAATTAGTACAGGGGGGTTCAAGAAATTTTCCAGCTTGGTCTTAAAAAATTGATTTTTTTATAAAAAAACAAAATGCTATCACGTGCTAAAAACAACTGTGAAGTCCGTTTTTGAGTCTTTAACAGTATTAATTTGCTAGTCAAATTACAGCGGGAAAATTTCTTGAACCACCCTGTAAATCAAAAACTTAATAAAAATGTCAAAGATGACTCGAAGGTCTTTTAAATAATGTTTAAATGAAAAATTGTTCAATTAAGCAAAAATAAAATATTCGGAAATAAACAAAAAGTACGATCACTCCTGAATTAAAGGCTTTATGGACGTAAAAAAATTAAATATTCAAAAACAAAAAATGGCATATTTTTGATTTTTTCCAACATTATAATGTCAATCGAACTGAAAGAAACTAAAAAAAAGAAGAAAAAAATTAAAAGAAAATTTTATTTTTCTGCTAAACGGGGGCATCACTGAAAAAGTAGTAAAAGAAAAAAGAAAAAAGATTATCGCAAAAATTGAACGTTTTAATGTATTTTTTAAAGTACAAACATTATAAAATATTTTACGAGGTTTTTACAAAATCGTGAAAAAGAATGAATTATTTTAGAAAAGCCAAAAGCTTTTAAAGTGCCACTTTAAAGTCAAAAATGAAAAGCAAAAAACCGAAGATTCTTTTTTTAATGAAAGAAGCGTAAAGAATCTTGTGTCCGTTTTATGTAAAGAAAAAATTTAGCTTTATCAAACTTTTTTTATCATGGTTATTTTTGTGTCAATACAAATATTACATAAAAATCATTGGAACTGAAAACACAATACAAAAATATCTATTTTTTTTTGTTAAAAAATCTTCAAATGAAATATATTTTTTATTAATGAGTTCTTGCAATTTTGTGGCGAACATGAATGCAAAAAATCAGTATTAATAGCAGTGCTTTATTTTTTTTAACTACACTTTTTTTCTTGACATTTTTAGAAAATAAAAATATTCAAATAATTTTAAAAAAATAGTAAATAAATTTTATGCTTTGAAACAACCCCATTCAATAATTTAAGAAAAAAATGCATAAAAAAAAGCAAGCTTTGCAGACACCTTTTTTTTGCTCTGTCTGGCATTGAAAAACAAAGTCTATTTCGAAACAAGGATGTGCGGTATAGCAAAAATTCAATAATGTTAAGCGATTCGTGTCATCTTTGATGTATTTGTTGCAGATGTTTTCAAGAGCGTTTTTTAAAAGACGAATAATGAAGAATGTGCCAAAACGGTGGTATTTTTTTATTGAACAAAACATTATTTCAAGACATTTATTTTTAACATGAACATAATTTTTACTATTTTCTAAAACTTTTTTTGAGCTAGGAAGCTGAAACATTGCAAATAAAATAATTTGGGGCCAAAACCGTCGAGTTTCAAGCCAGTTTTCGTTCATCTGACTTCAGAATCCTGATACGAATTCTGAATCCGCTAAATTACGGTAGCTTTCAATGATAAAAAATGCAGCTTCGGTCACTTCAAAATATTTCGAGATTCCGGCCGGAATCTGATTTTGGCAAAATTCAATTTGACGGCATTTTGCTTAAAGTGGCTCAAAATTAAAAATTTATCACCAAATAGTAGATCTAAGCTAGGGCAACATTTTTTAGAAGAAAAAAATTTTTTTTCTAAACTACCGTAATTTAGCGGATTCAGAATCCGTATCAGGATTCTGAAGTCAGATAAACGAAAAGTGGCTTGAAACTCGACGGTTTTGGCCCCAAATTATTTTATTTGCAATGTTTCAGCTTCCTAGCTCAAAAATCATTTTTTTATATCGTTTTTTTCCGTTTTTGCTAGAAGTTGACAAAAAATGGGTTATAAATTCAATTGCAAAAAGTGACTAAAAAAATCTTACTTGCAATTACTGTGGGTGAAAGATAAGAGATTCCAGCTTTAGGTTTATCGAAACCGTAATCAACTGCAGCCGGAAACCGTGAAATATCTAAAAAGCTGATAGAGAAAAGTTTTTTTTCGACAAAATGTTATTACTTTTATTTTTTGAGTCATAGAGTAACACTTCTTTGGTATAAATTTTAATAACACTATTGGGTTCAATATTGTATTTTGAAAATTCGTTGTCACTATCCATCATCCGAATTTTAGCAATCATTCCTTTTATAACTTCCAGTTCTTCACCATAAGAAAACCATTGAGCATTTGGATAAAAAGCTTTAAATTCCTGCAGTTTTGGATTTTTATATTTTTCACAGCAAAGAAAGACATTTGGAATTTCATTTAATTTATTTTTTTTATTCTTATAAGTTTCATCTTCTAAATAAAAATCGTCAACATTCCAGTAGCCCAAATATTTAACATCCTTTACATTCTGTTTGAAGAAATAACATCCAGAATCCATCTTTTGACGCTGTAAATTTGCAAGTGCAACCCCAATTATATCACCATTTTTTGGTAAATATTGTGTTTGAGTAATTGCATGATAGTAGTGTGCTGCTTTATTATTAAGAATTTCAATTTTCGAGAAACCACATTTTAATCCACTTTGAACAAATGTTTCACGATATTTTTTGTCGAAATTTTTATTCCAATAAATGCAAATAAAACCTAGCGTTCCATTGACTTTTAATCTGATTTCTTCAAAAAATGAAAAAACTTCTTGCTGAATTGTTTCAGAATCATTGTCGTTCGAAGATGTTAAAGGCATTTTGTTATTTTCGGCATTTTGCGTGTGTGGAATAGTTCTTTTAGGTGAAATGTCTGGTTGTTGCATTTTTTCTTTAGAATTAAACCAGGACGATGGTCCTTCGTCTTTATTAGATGGCTTTGGAGGGGGCTTGGTAATGGTGTCATGTGGTTTTGAAGGAAAATGTGGAGGTAAAGGGGTCGAAACAAGTTCAGCTGGCGGTATCCGGCGCACTTTTAAGTGGTGCAATTTTTCTTAAAATTTTGGAATAAATTAACTGAATGCGTTTTAAAAACTGCTACAAAAATGAATTTCTTATGGAATTTTTACCTACGGATTTCTATATCCTTCATTAATTGGACTCGGAGATGCTATAATAACGTTGTCATGTGGTTCTGAAAGATGTCGTGGCATCGTATTAAACGGGACAGGGACATCAAATCCATGAAGTTGTCTTATCGATGACGTTTTTTCTGACAGATCAACTGAAAAAATATTACATAACAAAAAAATATATTTTAAAATATATACTCTTTTTTATATCACATTCGCGTGTTTGTTTTGTTACACTATTGTAAATTATTAATTTCCCACTTTTCATCTCGACAGCTGCATGAAAGATCAATAAATATGGAGTTGGAGAAAATTGCGGAAAAATATTTTCTTCAAACATGAGGTCATCCAAAGCTTCATCATAGAAGTTACGAACTGTAAAAGAATTTCCTTGTTGATAATGGTTCATTTTCTAAAATATAAAAAAAAGGATTAAAGTACAAATTTTTTACTTCAAAACAAAATATTTTTAATATTTATAATTTCAATCATGATAATTATTGCTGAACATGTTATATGACAAACGAATAATACATTTATTCGTTTTGTCTCAAGTTTTTCCAACTTTCATCTAAGTATTTTTTTTGTCTTGAAAGTTTTCCTGTATCTTTCAAAGATTAGAAAATGTCTAATAATAGAAAAAATAGAAAAATCATATGCATTCGCCAAAATTTAATCGATTATAAGTATAAAAACAAGAAGTCAGAATTTTTCTGTTCATATATTGGAAAAAACTATTTTTTCTTATCACCATTTTTTTATTTTAGTTGAAATGCATTGCAGTAAATTGATATCTTTTTGCTTTATCATTTTAAGAAACACCACTTGACAAATGTTCGGTGATAATTCGCGGTATATTTTTGGCATAGTTAGTCTTTTAAAATTTTTTTTGCATTCTTTTATCTCCAAAAAAACCGAATAATCAAGCACATGAATAAAAAACACATTTTGTAAACAAAAATATGGATTTTTACCAGTGTTCTGCTTTTGTATTTTTACCCGCCCGCGCCCCGGGGCGGGGCAAATCAAACACTGTTAATATAATTTGCTATTAGATTGAATTGGAAATGTATTTGAACCTTTTAGATTTTGATTCATATTTAGATCAAAACATTGTGCACCAGCAAAAAATGCGAGAAAAGCGTTTGTTTTTTATTTTCGGAACCACAAAAATGTTCACTATCAAAACTGTCGCCCGCGCCCGCGCCCCGCCCGCAACTTTTTCAAATCATCGCCCGCGCCCCGCCCGCCGCCCACGGGCGGGGCAAAGCAGAACACTGATTTTTACTAATCATGTTTTAACTGTAACAACTTCTATGTAATAGTACATATAGAAAACACTGTGCTTAAAGAAAGAATTGGATAAAAACAAATAAACACAATGTCAAAAATTTATTTTGGATTTGTTTTTCTTGTATTCAAATTATAGGCAGTTTTCGGTTCACCTTTGACTTTAATCCAAAGTTTGAAAAAACAGTGTAGACATTTTTTTTTTCAAATTTTCACTTTCGAATTTTGTTCTGTTGAATAAGATCTTTTTTTTGTCTCACTCTTTTTTTACTTTCAATGTTGTATCTATATAAATATTCTTTAAAAAATACAATACAGAAATATCTATTTTTTCTGGTTAAAAAATCTTGAAATAAAATGTATTTTTTATTAATGGACAATAGCTTTGCGTTCATGCGGAAAACAAATGCAAAAAATCAGTATTAATAGCAGTGCTTTATTTTTTTTAACTAAACTATTTTTCTCGACATTTTTAGAAAATAAAAATATTCAAATAATTTTTAAAAAATAATAAATTATTTTTATGCTTTGAAACAAACCCATTCAACAATTTGAAAAAGTTGCATAAAAGAGAAAGGAAGCTTTGCAGACACCTTTTTTTGCTCTGCCTGGCATTTGAAAAACAAAGTCTATTTCGAAATTGGTAAAAGCAAAATTTTACAATCGCACAAAAAGGATGTTCGAAATGTAAAAGAAAATAAAACTCTCCCATTTTTTGTGTAAAAAATCATAAAAGCAGTCAGCTTTTCAAAACATTAGAAAATGCATATATCAAACAAAATTAAAACTTTTTTTTGAATATTTTGGTTCAAAATAGTTGCAAATGTTTGATTTAATTATTTTTAAGGATTTTTGAAACGAAAGAAAAAGAAAAAATAAAAAGCGTCGGATTGATTGATTTTTAAATTATTATTTTGAAATGGTTCTTGATAGCTCCATTTTAAAATATTAAATACAGCATCTTACAAACATAATATATTTTTTGATATAATATTAAATTTGAAACAATGGAATCTTAGATGCTCAATGATTATTACTTATTTGCAAAAAAAAATATAGCTTAAATATGAATGTTTATCCAGCTTTTTTTCACTCTTTTTAAACTTTAAGATTTATGTCAATATTAAATTTTTAAACACTAACCGATAAAATAAAAAAAGCGTCATCGTTGAAAAAGAAGAAAAGTGCTTTTCCATGCGAGACCGCTGCATTTAATTTTACAATTTTTTGACAAAACTTTTTTTGTTGAAAAAAGCGTTCAGCTTCTGGAATTTTTATCTCGGCATTTGTTTTATTTTTTATCCCAGTTTATTCCACACATGCTAGACTACAATTCTATGAGTTTTCAAGTGTTGAAATAGCCTGTACCATATTTTTTATTCAACATTTATAAAACTTTTTTCAACAAAAAAAATTTTTGTCAGAAAAAAATTGAAAAATCAAATGCAACGGTCTCACATGAAAAAGCACTTTTCTTCTTTTTCAACGATGACGCTTTTTATATTTTATCGGCTAGTGTGAAGCAAATCAAATAATGAATTTCTTGTTGTTTCAAAAAATGTGTTGTTTCGCTTTTTTTATTGTTTACATAATTCAATTTTGATTTTTTTGTGTAAGCGCATTTCATTGATCAAACAAGGACATGAAACGTTTTTAAAAACACGATTAAAAAATCTTTTTTTGAAGCGAAAGGTTTTAAATAATTTATGCCCACATTTTAAACAAGGGTTTTAAGAAAATATTATTCAATTATGTAAATCTTTATTTAAAACTTTTTAAACGTCATTTTTTGAACGGAAACAAATTTTTGTTTTCACTTTTCTAAAATTTTTTATTATTATTTTTTCAATTTTATTATTAACAATTAAACGTTAACAATATTTTTTTCCAATGACATGTAACGCAAAAAATCTTCAATTACAAGGTATTCGAGGATTGGCCGTTGCTGCAGTAATTCTATTCCATGCATGGCCAAAATATTTTCCTAATGGATATGTTGGGGTGGATATGTAAGCATTACCATATCTTTTATCATCTAAAAAATAATTATCCTAAAATTTAGGTTTTTTGTGTTATCAGGTTATTTGATGACTTTAATTTTGAGTAAGCAGGAATTATCATGGCAATCAATACAACAATTTTATTCTCGAAGGATAAAAAGAATTGTTCCATTGTATTATTTATGTGTCATAGCTGTAATTGTAACAGCATATTTTCAGCTATTTTATATTGATTTAAAAGATTTTCGGATTGATGCATTTTGGGCGTTGGGATTTTGTACAAATATGCAAACAGTTTTACATCAAGAAGATTATTTTGAAAATGTAAGTTTTTTTGGATCAACAATCTTTTTCGACAAAGATCATTTTAATGTTATAAAAGTGAAACCAATCAGTTCGTCTCAACTGGTATAATAGAGTAAATGAGATTACATTTGAATGATTCGTCACAATAAAATTTGTTGTAAATTTAGAAACAAGAGTCATGTTTAGCACCTGAAAATTCTAGATTTTGTTTTCTCGTTTTTCATTGTTAAAAGATATTCTCCGAGAAAATTCTAAGATGCTGGCAGTAGAAAAATAATATTCTTTTTATTTTACGAATGTTTTTGAATACATTTGAAAAATTATTAGCATAGTCTTTTTAAGCTAAAAAATGCCACTGCTGGAATTTTGAGTTTTTTGGGCCCCAACACGACTATTTCGATTAGAGAATGCGATTTTTGGGATCAGAGTCATCTATTTAGTTTATACAAAAACAAATTAAGACAGTATCTCCAACCAATCAAAAGATACAAAAATACCGTTTCAAACTTCACTAGTAAAAAGTGCCAAGCCCAAAGGTTTTTGCCGATATTTTTTTAAGGGTATTCGAAAACACTGGTAGAACAAAAATCATTTTTCGATTTGCCAACACTAAAATGACGTAAACCCGAATTTTCTCCCAGCATGCGTATTTTGGCACTTTCATTATTTCGCCCCCCCCCATTACTTTTTCATTCACAAATTTGCATAAAAATTGTGAGTTTTTACTGCAAATTCAAAAGGGTGGTCAGAGGCGGGGGGAGGGAATAGAATAAGCAGTTGTGTCGGTAAATGAAAAGTTTAAGACCCGGCTAAACGATAAAAGTACCAATTAAAAATTAAATTCATTGAATTATCGTTATCTAGACGAATCAAATGATATCACTTTTGACTTTCAAATTCAAAAAATTGGCACTGTTCATTTAACTATTAACATGTTTTAGCTTTCCTCCTACAAGTTCCTCCTTCATGCTTGGTCACTTGGTGTTGAAATGCAATTTTATTTAATTGCACCATTTTTGATATCCTTCATTTTTCATTTCACAAATATTTCAACAAAAATGTTTATTGTTGGAATAATTCAAATTTCTTCTGAATTATTGTATCTATTTTCAAATGAATCAACATCCTTTAATTTAATGTTTTGTCGAATTTGGCAATTTATGGTTGGAACTTTGGCACATTTAATAACGACTTATTTTACAGAGCCATCTGAATATCAAAGATTAGAAATGGACGACAAAGAAGATGATGAAGAATTAAAGGAAGTAAATAAACATGGATCATCTCAGTTTTTGAATTTTAGTTGTTCAAATGGATTGGCACTTTTACTTGCAGGGATATGTTTATTTCATATTCCAATCGAAGCAACTTTTGCAAGATTTTTTACAACATTTTTAACCGGAATTATAATAATTTTTGGTAATTCTATTTTGCCATCAATTTTAATGAGTAATGCAGCAATCGTATATGTTGGTGATATTTCTTATATTCTATATCTTGTACATTGGCCAACACTCTTATTTAATCGATATATGGAAATTTCAAGTAATTAATTTCAATGATTTCTCAAAAAAGCTTATATTTTTAGATGAAAGTGGAGGAGTTTTGGTTTCAATTTTATTAGCTGTAATAATCCATCATTTTGTTGAAAATCCAATTGTTGCTTCAAAATGGAGTGCTAAAAAACTTTTTGGAAATATTGTTAAATTAATTTTAATCGTTGTTGCATTATTGGAATTAGCAAAATGGAAAGTTGAAGTTGTAAGTTTAAAATTGTTTGTTTTTTCTTTTTGACAAAAGATAAATTTAAAATTTTTTTATCGTACTACTAATTTTGATTCTACCCTACTGTAACTATTCTAGTTGCACCCTACTGCAAGGCTCACAACGACAATCAAAATAAAATGCAATCAATCATTCCAACCGCGAAAGATTGAGCTCAATCACTTTTTTATTTTTTTCTTTTTTTGGATTGAGCTCATTCAAATTTAAAACTATCCGAAAAAAAATATTTAGTGCAAAACATCACAAAAAACGATTAAATTTATTTCCTTAGGATCTAACCAACAATCTGGAAATGTTAAATTTTTAATTTTAATAAAAATGTACTTTTTTGTTGAAGTTGAAAAAACGAATGTTTGAGCTCAATCTGACTCAGCGCACGAGTCGACAAACTAAAAAAAAACGCCATTTAACAAATGTGCTTTCCGTGCGGGACCAGCTTTTTTGTCTATTTTTTCATCGAAAAAGTGATAATTTTTATCACTTTTTTCTCGGTGTTGATCATCTTTTTAGTGTTTTTTTATCAATAATCGTTCTCTGCATATTGAAGAACATATATTAATAGTATCAATCGAATGATATCACTTTTGACTTCCAAATTCTAAAATTTAACATATATTTTTTACAAAAAAAATGATAAAAATTACCACTTTTTTGATGGAATAATTGCTTTTAAAGACAAAACAGTTGGTCCCGCGCGGAAAGCACATTTGTTGAATGCCGTTTTTTAGTTTGTCGACTCGTGAGCGCAATCGGGATTGAGGCGAATCACAGAGAACAGATTGCCAGCAATCTGCAATCAATCTTTTGCGAGCCTTGCCCTGCGGTAACTATTCTGGTTTTACTTCTGTAATTACCCATTTTTATCAAAAGCTGAGAGCTTTGGCTAAATATGCAAGGACACCAAAACGTTAAAATGTAACTAAACTTTTTTAGAAAGGCCTTCGTTCAACTCCCGGTAAACATCCAGTATATTTTCGAGTATTTCCTTCCAATTGGTCATATATTCCTATTAATAAAACCCAAATCAAAGGCCTCAACAAATATCAATATATCACATATGAACAAATGGTTGATAGTGCCGGTTATTATCCTTTTGATCCAAAAGATCAGCTTAAAAAAGGAGCTTATAATTTTCCACATTTTAAAACTCCAAAAAAAGAATTTTATGGACAATATCGTGTAATTTTTTTTGAAAACTTTTTATTTTTTCAAAAATAAATTTAAAGGGTAATGGAAGTTTAGAAATTTTGGTAATTGGAAATAGTAAAGCACCGAGATTATTTCCTGGTTTGGTTTTAACTTTAAAACAAAAATACAAAGTTATTCGGCAATATTCTTACATTTGTAAGTTTTTTATTTTTAAAAAGAAAAAAATTGTTGAAATAATTTTAGGGTGTCCACCATTTAAAAAATTGAAGGAAAAAGTGAGTTAAAGATTTCTTTATTGATCCACTAAATAAGGCATGCCGCACCCAAGAAAACCAGAAACTCTGGGTTTTCCTTTTTCTCATTCCTCAGCAATTTTTAATTTTCGAGGATCACCGTTTCCCCTTCCCCAAAGTCTTCATCCCCGAAAAAAAGTAAATTTTTTAAAGCTTTTTTTGAACAATTTTCTGTTAAAAATCGTTCAAAATAATAACCATTTTTTCTATTAGTTTTCAGTATTTCTGACTTTTGATACTTCAAATATCCGAAAATTAATGCAAAATTTATACATTTTAGCCAGTGTTGTTGAGACTCCGACTCCGGAGTCGACTCTGTCTCCGGAGTCGGAGTCGGAGCTGAAGTCACAGTAGTGGATTCGACTCCGGGTGAAAATTTAAAATAAAGAAAAAAAAGTACTTTTTTCCATAAATATTTAGTTTTCTGTCTTATTTTTTTGGCATATTAAATGCAAATTAAAATTAATATTGTTTTTAAAATCGTTTTAAAAAATTAGAAAAAATTAGAAAAAATTTTCACCGTCATTTTTTATGATTAAAATAACTTTTTTGAAGATAAAAAACGGTCTGCAAACCATAAAAAAAGAAGAAAACAAGCATCAAAAATGCAATCCCACGTGCTTTTAAAAAACATTTTACTATCGGAGTCGACCCTTTAATTCGACTTCGGAGTCGGAGCCATCGCCGGAGTCATTTCAAATTCGAAAGCACAACGCTGATTTTTGCCTCTTATTTAAAAGCTGGAGACGTTTTGCTATAAATTTGTTTGTCAACTAAAATTTTTCGAGAGTTAAATATTTTCTCGTTTTCGAACGAGGAAAGTGGGGATCATAAAAAATTAGTTTTCAGGATGTCCGACTTTATTTATTTCCGATGAAAATTTTTCTGCTTTTTTTTTAATTATCTGAAAAAAGCAGAAAAAAGTTTAAATATCCTATAAAATACAATAAACATTATCTCCCCCAAGTGAACTTGAAACAAAATTCAAATAATTTCTAAATTTAGCCAGAAAAATGTTTATCTTACACAAATGCAGTTGATAAAGCGATTAAATCCATTAAACCTGATCTTCTGATTGTTGATTTTTGGTGTGTCATTTTATCTTAAAAAACAAAAAAAAAGGATTTATTTTAGGTATTCCCCAGAATTAAGTGGTCCAATTCATTTAAATAATGTTTCAATTGATAGTGGAACGATTGCAATGCAAGCTTTTATTGATTCAATTTCACCATACACCTGTAAAATAGTTATGACTCTACCACATCTAACGTTTGATCAAAATATTGGAAGAGAATTTCCAAAGCGTCTTTCACAAGGATTACCATTGAATAAATTAAATATGCAAAAAAGTGTCTGTTAAAAATTTTTTTGTTTCTCTTTTTTTTAATCCCCCTCCTTTTTTCAATAGGTATGGGAAAAGAAGCGTGAAGATGGAATGAAACGGGTAAATGCACTTAAATGCTCAAAGTGCACATTTTTAAATATTGCTGATGCATTCTGTGATGAAAGAATGTGTTATGCATATGACAAAGAATTAAATATCCCATATTTTGATGACTGGCATCATACAACTATTGCAGGATTGTTTAAAACAATGAAACATTTTAAGCCTACTTTACTTTCAATTGTTGATAGCGTAAAATGCTCTAATAAGAGTGAAAATTTTATACAAAAATAGTAATAATAGATAGTAATGTTAAAATAAATTTATACTTAAATAATTATTTTTACAAGCAAATTTAGTAAAGACAAAAAAAGCATGCCGAAAACATTTTTTACATTTTAATAAAAACAAGGATAAGTTTTGTTAAAGAAACAGTTACAAAAATTTTTTTATAAAAATAAAGCAAAACACCAAAAACTTTTTAAAGGGAGTTTCCACGTTCGAACAAATGACAATGTTCTCTTGGCACGAAAAAGATTTCCTCAGAATGAAAATGCGTTTAAAAATTTGTTCCAAAATATTTTTTTTATCATAAACGAACTTTTATTCTCAGGTAAATTTTTTTTGTGCTAGCACAAAAAAAATTTACCTAAAACTTCGCTTGAGTCCGCGAACAATTTTTCCCATATTAAGTCTTTAAACATAAATTTTAAAGCCGCAAAACACTTTATAAATAAGCTGTTGCTGCTAAAAATTAGCATAGGGGTACTAGAAGCTATATTTGCATCGACTAAGAAAAATATGGATTCTGAAGCCCAGGATTCAGAATCCAAAATGAAATTTTTTTTCAAATGCTTCAAATTTGGTATCATTCGGTTCGTCTCGACGAGTAGATTACAATGAATGTAAAATTG
>JAQIXH010000071.1:0-24510 GCA_034700145.1 Panagrolaimus detritophagus
AACACATGGCCTTCCAGTGATAGATCTTTTAAATCTTGTTCCAAGTAATTGTGTTGCCTTTGGACAAAGGCCTGATTCAACTTGTCCAAGATTTTTAAGGGATTGTAAAATTGTTGGATCAATAGATTTTAGACGAATTGAATCATTCGCTGTTGGAAGTAAAGGAATAAAACTTTCAGAATGTAGTTTAATTAATTTTTCATAACATTCAAAAAATCTTGGATCCTCTTCAATTGGTGATGAGCTACTTAAACTTGATGGAGCAGATGCAATTTCACGTAAAAGTTGCTCCCCACATTTTATTAAAGAATCAAGGGAATTCATTTTATCATTAATTTTTTCAGTTTGCTGATTTAATGTTTGAATTTTTGTATGATGTATTGAATCAACTCGTTGAAGGAGATCACGCTTTCGTTCTTCTAATGCCGAAATATGCAAATGAATAACTGAACGCATTTCACCTGCAACCGCTTGAACGGATGCTTCAATTCTTTCCATCATTCTTTTAATTCCATCTTTTGAATCCTCAAATGAACGCTGAATATTTTTTGATTCATTTACAAGACGGCGCAAAGCTGTTTGTGATTCATAAATAGGTAAAATTCGAAGATTATGTCCTGAATGATTTTGTAGACATCGAAGGCATAAATGTGTTCCACCACATGTTGTACAAAGTGAAACAAAAAATAAATCATGTTCTTGACAGGCTGAAGTTGTTGTAGATGAAAATGAATTGCCAGTAAAAGAATTTGGTGATTCTGAATCAGCTTTTAAAGATGCTGAATCAGATTGTGTTCGAGTTGGCGGGGTTGAAACTGTTTGAAGTTGTAATGGCTAAAAAAGTTTATTGTTAAATATCTATTATTTAACTTTTATAAACTTACATTAAAACTTTCATCAATAACTTGAATTTTATGCTCTTTTGTTATTTTTACTCTTGCATGAGCCATTACACATTCTGAACACAAGAATTCCTTACAATCTAAACAATATCCAACTACAGTACCCTTTTCATCACAATTTGTACATTTTGCATTTTGTGTTCGATAAATTTCTGATGTTTTTTCATTATTATTTTCTCTTTCTTTAAATTGAAATTGTAAAGCTTTTGAATGTCCTCCAATTGGTGTTGAAGGATTTTGGTTAACACGATTTGGTCCAGTTGTTTGTCGATTTCGATAACTATGATAGCTTCCACTTGATGATGAAACTTGAGATGAAGCTTGTTGATGTTGATGATGATGGTGTGAATGCTGATGAGGTCCTGCGGAATTTGGTGGTATAATTCCTCCTTGTTGTTTTTGTGGATAAACTGATGAAGAAGATGAAAATGATTGAGTTCGACTGTTATTACTTATTCCTGAAAGTGGTAAGGGTTCCCATATCGAAAATGTATTATCAACAGCTGATTTTGAATTAGATGTTTGAGAATTTGTTGGAGTTGAAGGATTAAACCCAATTGGTGATACAGTTTGACTATTAAATGCATCACGAATATTGTTATTACCAAGTAAAGATGTTAAATTGGGTGTTGTGTTTACCAATGAACAAATTGGACATTTATCAACTGGAACATATCCATTTGATTGTGATGCTGCAGTAAAACAAGGATTACAGAGTCTAAAATGGGAATTATTGTAAAAAAATTATATTTCGGTTCAAAAATTGAGATTCGTTGGATTCTTCTTTTTGAAAAAAAAATTGTTTTTAAAAAACAATTTTTTAAAACCCAAAAAAACTCGATATAAGTTAAAATTCTTTAAGGGAAGGTCATAATTTCAAGAGGTCAATTCTTCTATGAAACTTACCTATGACCACATGACATTAAAGATAATGGATCAGAATTAAAATTTTCACCACAAACAGAACAAGGTTGTTGCTTTCCCCATTGATTAGAGGTTTGTCGCTGTGGAGGTTGATGAAATTGTTGTTGGGGTTGTTGGGTAGGTTGAAAATTTCTTGAATGTAATAATGATGGAATTTGTTGTGGTTGGGGTTGTTGTTGAGGAGGTGGAGGAGGAGGAGGAGGATTAGACGATGAATGATATCCTCTTTGATCCATTAGCATCATTCTTTGTTGTTGTTGCTGTTGTTGAAATAAAGAACGTTGCTGTTGTTGTTGTTGTTGTTGTTGATGCTGTTGATGAAAAGCATATTGTTGATGACGTAATTGTGGATTTGATTGTGATAATGGAATTGTCGGGGTTGAGGTATTAGAATGGGTATATGATTGCGAAGACGCATTGTTCATCATCTCCCATTTCAGCGGTACAAAACAAAATAAATGGTGTTAAATAAATTTAATAAAAATAAAAATGAGAAAGTTTTAATAAATATTTAAATAAAATATATTTCCTTTTTACATAGAAACACTCGGGATTTTATATTCTTTTAAAGAAAATAATAATAATAAAATATATAATTGAAGACGAAGTCGAGGCCAGACGATTCTACCCGTACTAATAGAAATCGAATGACGTTGGCCTAAAAAAACCACAAAATTATTTTATTTATATATTTAAAAAGATGCCTTGAAAAATTAAAATTTTATCAATAAATAAAGAAAACCGCAAAAACTTCAAAGGAAAAAACAAAAAAATTATTGAAGGGCAATCTTTTTTAGCTTATTTATAACAGACGACACAAAAACAGTGAAAGAAAAAAAGTTTAAACTTTTTTTTATTTTAAGCTTAAAGGCGCGAGAAAACTATTTTTTTCTTTATTTTTTATGAACGGCCTTCGGATTTTTTTTCAAAGGAAAACCTCAGGTTGAAAAAAAATGTAGGGGGAAAATTTGTGAGCTTTCAGTCTTGAAAAGCACCCCTCTCATTTTTTTATTCCGACATTAAAGGAGACAAACACATACACGTTTTTTTTTCAACGTCGTCTGTGGGGTGCGTGCTTCGTTTTTTTTTCTATTCTCCCTTTTTTCCACAACATATAAGACGATGGACGACACAAAAAAAGACTTTGACACTGCCGGTGGCAGCAATATGTATACATATACCAGCAGCCATCGTCTGTGGAGTTCTCTCTTTCTTCTTTTTTATTCTACTAAAAAAACGACAAAAAACAACAACAATGTTGTGAGACACACACGTTTGAGGGGTAAAAAAACACAGAGAGAGAAAAGTGGCGATGATAGAAAAAAAAACTAAACGCTAGGGGAGGAAAACCGGGGCATCAGTCAATATGTTTTGACCACAAGAGGAAAAAAATAAGAAAGAAGAAAAAACATAAAAAGTTTTTTTGGTGTGGTTTTAGACGACGATGTGATGATTACATAAAGGTTTTCGTCGAGAAAAAAAAAAGGATTGTTAAATGTGCAAATTTAAGATTTCCTGTTTTTTTAACAAACGAAAAAGTAAAATATAATTAAAGAAAAAAATAGGAATTTCCTTTTAGAAAAAAAATTGGTAAGCATTTCAGACATAAATTCCGTTTTTCATCTTCGTTTTAAAATATTCAAAAATAAATTATTATTACTATTATTGAAAAAACGGCATTATGCCCTTTTTGGACTACAGTTTGAATGTTTGAAAAAAAAGCAGTATAGATTAAAATTTTGAAAAATTCTACAATTATGCTATTTAAATCAAATTTCCTTCACAATATTTTTGAAAACACAAATAAATCAAATTTTGTTACGATTACCATTGTATTAAACGTTTTTATAAATTTTCTAAGAAACTCTTGAAAAAAAAACAAATACTAATAAGATAGCAAAAAGAATAACTTCGATAATTTTTTAATATTTCTACTTTTTTTCTTTCAAATATTACTCTCTCTCTCTTGCTGTATTTTTTTTCTTTCTTTTTGACAAATCCATTGAAAATTTCAATCAAGACAATCAGTATTCGGATTAAGAAGTTCTAAAATAATTTTTGTTTGGTTTTCTTTTTCAAAATCTGAATCAAATTGTGCAGTTTTTATCTATCAATATTTGAAATGTTAAATAAATTGACGGAAATAATTGAAACATTGTTGCTTGCTATTATTTATATCTATCATGTGTCTTTTCGAAAAAATAGCAGAATTGTCGGTTTATAATACTTTGTGATACAAATTTCAAAAATTTTTCCAATTTTTATCTTCATCGTCATGAAGGGTTTCGGAGGAGTTTTCTTCAAGCATTAAACAGTAAACGGCAATGAATGCAAATAAAAACATCTTCTTCAATAAATATATTAAGATTATTTTTTTATTGAAGAAATCTCCCTCTTTTGAATCTTTGAATATTATAATTCAAAAGAGAGAGGCTTATAATATCAAATTTGCAAAAACCGATTTTAAGATGGTTTCGCTCTCGCTTGTTCTATTAATTTATACCGAAACATTCAGAAAAAATCAAAAGAGCAGAAACATTTTTGGTTTATAAACCAAATGATAAATCACATTTTTGAAGCAAAAATTGAAATCAGAGGGCGATATCTGAAAATCATCTTTTGCCAAAGGGTAGCAACATGAAGTCTACCATTGATTTTTTTATGTTTTTTTTAAATTCAGCTCTTGGAACTCCATTTATTTTATCATCCCTAAATTTTAAAGCAAAAGAACAAATTAATTGATTCATTTGTTCATCTGTAATCTTTCGCTCCCGACATAATTTTATTCTTCTGCAAATTGTATCTTGTCTTTAATATGCAGTTTTCGATATAATTTTGAAGATGCTTTCACTTTACTACTAAAGTTTGAAAATTTTACAATAGCAAAAAAGTTTAAACGTGAAAAAACAGCTTATTTCAATTAATACAAAAAATAAAAATGATCCACTTTGATAGCTTTGTTGTTGATGTTGCCGTTGATGGATCAATGAAAAATTTGCGACAAACTTTGAAGAGAATAATTGATAAAAATTGTTGTGAAGAAATAATTGATTTGTGTATGTATTTACGTAATCGCTTTTGTTCGCATGTTTGTTGGCTTTCAACATTTTTTTCATACGAATATTCTATTTTTATGTACCTTCAAGCCATCTTATTTCACATCTCTGCCGCCATTTCCATTTCATTTTCCCAGAACTATTCATTAAAATTGTTTTGTCTAATCTAAAAAAATTTCTTACAACAAATTTCAATGTTGTTTTTTTATGCTAAAAAAATAAAAAAATATTTATTGCCATAAAAAGAGAGAGAAAAAATAACAAGACATATTTTTTTTTCTGTCGCCGTCTCTTTTTTTCTTTTCCGATAAAAAGGATTTCATGGTCTATTTTGTTAAACAAGATTATGACATATTTTTTTTATTTCATTTTTGTGAAGTAAAAATCAATTGTTTGTTTAATTCTGTTGAGAAAAAAAATTGATAAAAAAAATCTTTGTAGACAAAACTTTTGTACAAGTTGAGTACTTGATGTTATTTTTATCATCTAAAATAACTGGAGAATTTTGCGTGTTAAGACTCTTTTTTTGTCTTCTTCTTTCTTCGGTGTTTTTTGCGTATAAAAATGTATTGAGTTGAAGAAACACGCGTTTATTCTATCTTTTTGGCTTAAAAAGATTGAGCAAAATAAACAGTTTCTGAGTCATTGTTTTTTATATGAATCTACAGTTGTTTAGTTTAAGATTTAATTTGAAAGTGGTGAATCAATAACACACATATACGTCTTTTACCTAACATCCGTTCCATTTTTGAGAAAACCTTAGTAATAATTTCCTTTCTTTGCCTCTTTTTTCCATATTTCACCACTTTCTTAACATTTATTTTTTGCTCGATTTAATAAATCAAAATATTTTCCTGTTTTCTTTTCTTGCTGTAAAAAGCTTTACTTTTAATTATAAAATCTTAAGTTCTCCAAATATCATATGTATGCATAAAATAATATCCGTATAAAACGAATTGTTTACAGGATGCATATATCTATATACGGAAATTGATTTTATTTTATAAATAAAAGTGTTACTATTTTTATTTTTGCATTAGTAAAAGATTGGATAAATTAAAAGTATTAAAAGATCAATACACATGTTAAGTTTTTGCTTATTCAGCGTGCTTTGTGTGTATATGGATTTTATCGTATCAGAAAAAAGTTTAGCTTGGTTATAATTAAGTCTACGCAATGAACTTTGGGAAATCCTTAAACTATGTTGTTTATATATTTGAACACTATACTGTAGTATTTTTTTTCTAGTTAAGCTTAATGGAAAAAATTTAAGATAAATTATTTGAGTTAATTATATCTACCGTGGTGCAGAGATTTTAAAAGAAATAAATTCTTGTACAACATATATCCAACAGACAGTTATTACTGTTTTTGTTGTAAACTAAAAATCTGCATTTCATGAGATTTTTAGTTTACAAATATAAATTCTTTTCGATGCGAAAAAATTTTTATACGTAAAAATGAAATAGTTTTTTCGTGTTTGCTTTCACTATCTGCATAATTCGTAAATTTTTTTAGCTTTATTCAATACTTTACTAACATACTGATGGAAAAGAACAATCAACTTCCTAATGGTTCAAACAATGATACCTTTATTGATAACGGTATATTATTTTTAAAAAATAATATAAATAAATTATAAATCTATATATTATAGGTGCAGTTATTCTAAATGACGAAGATGAAGAAATGCAGGAATCCCACGTTTATTCTGAAGATGAAACATTTCAAGCATTAAGTTTATATTTCGATTATGATTTTGAACGTTTGTTTTAATGCTATAAATACTTTTTTTTTACTATTACCTAAATTTTAGCTGGAAAAGTTCGTACTGATGACACTGATAATTATCAAGGTAAATTTACGCAGTTTATTTGGAAAATCCCTGTATTATTTCTTTCTTTTTTTCAGAAGATCCTTATATTGATACTTCGAATGAACATCATTTAAATTTAGAAGGTATATTACTGGTTTAAAGTGCATACTTAATTTGTTTGTTATCATTATATTTCTTGTAGGAGCTCCATTTTGCAAATTTATCGATGATGAACCAGGAATTTCAGCAGAACCAGAAGAATTAAGTGGACCACAAAGTAATTTATTTTACTGCTTATTGTAAAATTAGAGCTTTGATTGGATACCTTATTTATAATAAGCGAAAAAGAAGATTTAGAATGGCTTGATAAAAATAATTAGATACGGCTAAGAATACTGTAATAAACCATGAGTATGCTATAAAATGTTAGAAAATTGCAGTTATTACAGTATGCTGAATTTTTTTTTGTATCTTTTTAGCGCTTTAAGTTAATTATTTCGTTTAAACTAAAACCCCGTTATTTACTGTCTGCTTTTCTTTTGAAAAAGTGTAAATTGAGAAAGCGGTGTTTTGAAATTGACGCAAACAACGTCTGCTTCATAAAGCATACTGGTAACAATTATACTGTTTTGTTTAGTAACAATGTTTTTTAGCAAAAATGTAAAAACCATTGATTAAGCATAATTTCGAAAGAATAACATTTTTTTACTGACATAAAAGCACACATTTAATTCCCTTTACATTTTCAGTTGCGAAATTGCACTTTTGACATACGAGAGAGACTTTGAAAAAAAATATTTTTTTTATAATTTATTACTTTATCTCGTTCTTTTTTTCAGAAGTTTTACAAAATGTTTTGATTCCGTGCTTACATGAATATCTTCAAAATTATAGTACATCAGAAAATGCTGACGAAGACTTAGATGAAGAACAAAAGGCATCAGTAAGTTTCTTTTTTATTATCTTTTTAACTCATAAAAAAATTTGTGAAAAAGGGGCAATTAATTTTTTTTGAAGATAATGACGTTAAACATTTTTGGTTCTTTTTCTTTGGATGTGTGTGGCATTTTTTTCTTATTTTTTTCCAACTTTCTACCCCTTTTCTTTTTTATGATTCGCTCACATCTGGCAGTGAAAAATTTTTTTGCAAAACGATAAAAAAAAGAGAATTGAATGCACCCATTTTTTTCACGTAAAGAAATACACCATGTGCGTTTCTCTTCGTTTTTTTACTGAAGTACTGGCAAGATGCCAAAAAGACAACTAAAAAAATTTTTTGTTTCTACATTTTTTTGATGCTGCCTGCTATTTTTTTTCTTAATCCTATTCCTACTTTGTCTTTTTTTTAGTCTTATATGTTGCCTTTTTTGCGCCAAAAATGGAGACACGATGCTTTCAGTTTCTTTTTGCGATGTCATTTACTGTGGCTTAAAAGTTAGCGAACAATAAAGAAGACAAAGTTTTTTTTCTGAACTGACATCTTTTTTTCGGCTTTTTCTCGGCTAGCAATTTTTTTCCCAAAATTTTTTGGTTGTTTCTGTGTTGTTTTTTTTTGGAGGCGGAGACGCATTTGTCAGAACATTCGCGTAAGCATTTTTTTTTTAAAAAAAGAATGCCTTTTTTCATTTTCTTTCTGGCACACGCATTTTAGCGTGTTTTTTTTCTTTGAGACGTTTTTGTTAAAATTTTACTTTTTGTCAGTCGTCTTTTATTTTTATTTTCTGTTTAGACACAAATAAGCTCTTTGCTGGCTTTTTGCCCAGATATTTTGTATGTAACATATTTGATTAGCACCAGTTATGTTTCTTTGTTAATAATGCCAAATATTTCTTATTAAGTAAATATCAATATGATACAACAAGCAACAAAAAAAGTTTTTTTAATAATTACTTTTATGCGCATTAGCGTAGTGAAAAAATGCTTGCATATGTGTTTTATTTTGAAATATGAGACATTTAGTTTAGTTTTGGGAAAAAAATAGATTAACGTAAGCAAAGTATTTTTAGCTTTTTTTTTGCAATGTTAACGTATAAGTATCAGTTTTTCTAAATTAGGCTTGCATTAGTTTATGTTCAGTCTCAAAAATGAAAACTTTTTTGATATTTAGCTTTCGAACAGAAAATGATAATTTTCCTAAAAATTCAAAAAAACAAGTGACAGAACGAAAAATCTGTTTTAAAAATTACAAAAGTATATTTTTATACAGAAGAATTTTATCAATATATGCTTCTTATTCCTCTTTCCTTTCAAAATGGTGCAGATTTTTTTAATGAACAAAACAGGTTTTTTAATCAGTGTTGAGAATTTTATTTGTTGTAATTTTAGCGTTTTGTTTTTGTTCCATTTCTTATGCAAAAAAAACGGTTTTTTGGCTTGTTTGACACTAAGACTTACTTCTTTGTCATTTCTGAGACATTTTTTTTCCTGATTTAACAGTTGTTTCTTATTTTTATTTTTTGATTGGAAAAAAATATGAACAAAGAAAAGACTAAAAAATTTTTGCTCTAACAACCTATTCCCCATGAAAACGAAAGTCCCATTAAAATGAGAATTTCAAATGACTTTTTTTTTTCGTTTGTTTCTATCAACATTGTCGACAGCCGACCCCCACGGGAAACAAAAAAAACGTGGAAAAGAAATGCTTTTTAAGCTCCGCCTTGAGAAATGGTTCAAGCTCGTTTTTTTCCCACAAAAATAGAATTTTTAGCGTACAGAGTTTCAATGCTTCAACCAAAAAAGCAATAAATGCAAAAATAAAGTTTTTCCCTAGCTTTTTTTTGCTTATCTCTAAACTTTAAAGGAAAATAATAGTCGAGGGATGCGCCGTTTCTTATCTTTTACTGACAATAGAATAAAAACGATTTAATTTGCTTTTTTGGTTGCTTTGTAAGAAATTTTCGCGTTGTTGCATTAGTCGTTTTTTTTTGATTGACTTTGTAGTTGCGTATGTATGCTCTTTTTGAACATTTTCATTTTCAAAAAAGGTGAAAGTTACAATGGTAGTTTTTTAAATTTCCGATTCACAATCCTAGGACCGGTTTTTAGCCTTTTGTGAAAATATAAAAAAAACGACCTCGACAAGGCATTGCCTTTTGATGCGTTGGTTTCCTCTTCTATTGCATGTACAATCAAAAAAAAACGAGAAAAGGCGTTTATTTTGCTGACTGCTGTTATTTTTTTTCTGTTGTCTACCCCCTTTTTTGCTTTCAATTTTTAAGTTTTGTCGATGACAAAACTATCATCTCTACCACTGAGCTTTTTGTGAACTTTTGCCGACCCCCTGCAGTGAACAGCATTATATTCTTTTTTTTCACAAGAAAAAAAGATTGCTTGTGGCTCAACTTCACCGTAGAACAAAACTAAAGATCGATCATTTTATGTGTTAGCGTAGAAGCAAGCAATCGTCGCTGCTAAAATTCTTTTTTTTTTCTTCTTTTTGCTTGTTGTTGGATGCATGCACTCCGACCTTTTTGCTAATACTAAACATGCTATCGTTTGTTGCTGCCAAACATTTTTTTTGCTTACATTTCAACGCATTTTTTTTGTTAGCTTTTTGATTTCACTTTCATTCTTTTCGGTGAGACTGAGTAAAAAAAATAGCAGTCGCATTGACGCGGCATTGTTGATTTTTTTTCTATCTTTTGCATTTTCTCATTCAAGGTTCTGCAATGTTGTTCGTTTTTTTAAAGCTTTTTTTTGCGCAGAATGATGCATCAGAAAATGGCGAGAGTTAAGATTGAGAAAAGAGAAAAAAGGAGCGGCATCTTTTATTTTTTTCAAATGATACGATATTACGTACGTAACGTAACATTTGTGTGTGTTTGTACGTCGTTTTTGAATTTTGTTGCCAGCTTTGCGCAGGAAACAATAGAACTATGGCGGGAAAGTAGTTGAATAAGAAGGAAAAAAGGGTGGAGTAGAAAAAAAGGAAAGGTGAAACAACAGGAAAAAAATAAAGAAAAAAAGCGAAAACTGATTGCACTTGCGCGATGGAACACTGAAAGCTACTTTTTTTCAACGCGTTTTTTTTTTCTTAAAGGCAATGCCGGTTAAAGCATCCGCGTTGGCGTTAGTTTTGTTAAAATATTTTTTAGAAAATTTAGAAAAAATATTATGGTCTGAGCATTAAGCATTTAATTTTTCTGTGTACTACTTAAAATGAGACCTTAAATTTAATAATAAAGATAAATCGTTTATTCTGATTTTTTTTGTTAATCGCTTTTTTTGTTTTTGCGTTAATAATCAATATCTTAAATATTCGAAATAACTCTTTTCGAATTTGATTTCCAGTTCCTTTAAATTTGAAAAACATTTGGCAATATTCATACTTTAAGCATTCTTTTTTTGGCAGCAGATGTGTTTATTCTTGACCTTCGAACTACGTTTTTAGCGAAAAAAAAATAAAGGAAGGAAAGAAAGAAAGAAGAACGGCGTTTGTTGTTTTTTTTTCGAACTATGTTTTCTTATTTTTTTTTGTTAAGCGTTGCCCCTGTTGCCAGCACGATTGGCAGATGTCCAGTCGATGAATAACAAAAAAAGGGGGTAGGAGCCTGTGAATGAGCAAGTACTCCCGCGCAACCTTTATTTTTTCTGCGATCGGCCGAAAAAAAAGAAGGCGGTGCCGTTGTTTTTTGAAGGAGGTTTTTTTCTTCCTTTTTTATTTGTATTTTTTGCGCTTCACTGAGCTTTGGGCTTTTTTACTCTCACATTCACACTTGATAGAAAAAAAGAAAAATAGGCAGCGCAGCATTGGCAGTTTATTTGTTTTGTTTTTTTTCCTCTTTTGCATTACGGCATTTTTCCTACAAATGTTTTTTACTTCGTTTTTCATTCTTCGATTTAGAAAGCTTTAAAAATAGCTGCTTGCTTGAGGTTAAAATATCTTTGCTTAATTTAGATACCATTAAAAATACTTCTGACTTATTGTCTTTTTTTGTATTTCTTGGCTGACATACTATATATTATATTATTTATAATTCCTACAGAAGCAGTTGTTGTTTCTTGTTGAATTATTGCTACATTTTGATATTAATTTGTTATTAGCGTTAAATAGAATCAACTGGGCGTTGAAAGACATGGGTAGTGAGACGTATGAATTTGGCAGTCGTGTCACTATTCTGTTTTTCGCCGTCCTTTGATTTCTATAAATATTAACGCTCTTTATTATTACTATTCGTTTTTACCTGATTATTATTTTGTTGTATTAAAGAATAATTATTTTTGTTTGTCATGAGTCAACAACTAAAGGCAATAAAGTCAGTAGTAGCAATGGTATATAGGCTTTATGGTAAATATGGTTTTTCCTTTTATATTAAAAAATTATTTATTATTAGTTTTTGTTTACATGCAGATTTTTTTTCGTCTCTTTCTTTTTTTGACCAATAGGTCAACGCGCATAGGTCATTTGACCTGATCTTTGATCGCTTAGTTTGGCACTGTATGGGGATAATATAAAGCTCGAGATTTGATCTTTGGTCATTTGCAAAAAGTACTCATCGCGCAAAATGAAAGAAGAAGGTCAACGATTTATTTTTGAAGTAAAAATTGGTTGAAAAAGACAATGAATGAAAAACAGCTGTATGAAAAGCATTTTTTTTTGATGATGAATTGTAATTTTACTTTGCTTTATCTCTCTTTTTCTCTCTCTTTTCCATCACTTAAAGTATTAAAATTTTGAGCCTTTTACTGCTGCTACTACGGTTACTGCCAAAGTTCATCCTGCTTTTTTTACTAAATTTTATTTTGTTTTTTTTGGAAAGCAGTTAATGGTATTAACAGCAGTATTGGTTTTATGTCGCATCAAAGAGGAAGTGATTTGTTGAATTTTCATATCACAGCCAGCTTTGATGTACCATAGGACTTTTACTTTCTTTTTTTATTTTCTTCTACTTTCCTTTTTGTTTCAATCTTTTTAAAATGCGGTTGGTTTTAAATTTTTAAAAACAGATATGTAATTGCAAAGAATGTAAAAAGTAATAATGCAAAATTAACAGATAGAAAAACAGTTGGTGTCTGCAAACTTAAAAAAAAATAAACAAACACATAAAAAAACTTAAAACATGGAAGAAAAAGTTTTGAGCATTGAAAAACAGATATCAATAATGACCTTGGGTGTTTTTTTCATTTTTATTTACCCTGTCGCTGCAGTTTTTGTCTTTTTTTGTAAAAAATGATTTTACTGGCGCCAAAAAAAAGTAGATTTTTGAAGGTCATCTTAAATGACAATTTTAAAAAAACACACTCTAATAAAAAAGAAAACGGTTAAAAAGTCCATAGAAAAAATACATTGGCATAATAATTTATCAAGGTTTGAATTATCATATTTCAAAAACTTTTTATAAACAATAAAAAGCAAATGCGATTTTATTTTTAATGTATAGCGCAAAAGAGAAAAAAAACGAAAGCTTTTTCTAAAATATAAGCTGTCAAAGAAATAATAATGGATGGCGTGATTGTTTTTTTGGAGATGTGTTTTGATGAATAATTCAAAGGAGGGAAAAATAAGAAATGGCATCTGACCTTTTCAAACAATGCTAAATCGTTTATTACGGTATGAATAAAAGAAAATACTTTATTCAAGAAATTATCTTCAAAGGCAAAATATAAAAAAAATTCTATAACTGAAGAGAAAAATGTTACCATACTATGACAAAAATTACTTTACGCGATTACTTAATTTACAAATCTCCCCATTTTTAAAATGAAAATTTTCAGATCGCTGAAAATCGGGCTGATTTACTCGATAAATTAAATTATGAACTATTATTAGATCGAAAAAGTTGGAGATTAAGATCAAGATTTGCAGAAGAATGTTTAATATTATGTCGAAAGCGAAGAATTACTGCAGAACAAGTTAATCATATTATATGTTGTTTCGCGCTGACATTTATGGATGATACAATAAATGGTGTTCGAATTGCAGGAGCTGAACTATTAGCAGAAATATTTTCAATATTTATTGAAAAAGAATGGCCATCAATGATGTTAGAAAATGGTGAAAATTTAATTACAGAAGAATTTTTTATGAATTCTATGCCACTTACAAAAGCTTTACTCATTGATGCTCGAAAAGGTTTTCTTAAAAGTAATTCATGGCGGCGAAGGCAAACATGGGCGAATGTACTGGAATTTTTAACAAAAAATTTTGAAATTTCTTTGCAACAATATTTGATAATTTTTCAAGAAGATATTCTTATTATTGCAAATGATGGTAAGCATTTTTATAAAAATATTTATGTGATATTTTGTAAATTACATTATTTTTTTAGGTATTCGAAATACAAGAATTAAATTTTGTCAAATTTTTCAATCTTTAGTGGAACATCGAGAAGATGAAGCAACATTAAATGAATTATTTCCAACAATTTATTCAACGTTTAGAAAATTGATTGAAAAAATGGCACAATTTGATTCAGATTTTGAAATACAAAATCAAGCAAAAATTATTTTGGGACATCTTAATCCTGAAACTGATTGTTTAGATTATGAAAAGCATCATGATCAGCTAATTGCAAAAGAAGATAAAATGTGGAAACAATTTTCACTTTTAACTGGAAAATATCTTGATGATCGAATTCCAAAATATCTTATTGAAGATTTTGATGGATATAATAATAAAAGTCCTTCAAGTGATGAAGTTTAATGTGAAAAATACGGGCATTTGTTTTTGTAAAATAAGTCATTTTTTGTAATTATATTTTTTGTACTTTTTTTATTTTGTACAATATTTATTGTTTGCATTTTTTGTTTCAGAAAAATAAACGGGATATTTTTGAACAGATATTATTTTTAGCATTCAAATATTGAGTTTTAAAAAAAAAATTTTAAATGCAGAATAGTTTTACATATTTGTTATAAATAATTACTGTAATCTTCTTTTTTTATATTTTCAGACAGATGCCTATTTTTTGCAGTCAGTCAGCCTATTTTAAAGTTGCATCGTTGTTTTTTTTTGTGAGAGTTGTGCATTTTTTCCATCGGAAAACTAGAAGAAAAAAAGCAAAAAAACGGCTATGAATCACATTTGCGTTATTTCTTTTTTTCTTTCGAATTCTCAATGGTGCAATTGCTTGTTTGCTTGCTTCCTTTGTTTCCTCTCTTTTTTCTCTCCCAAAAATGCCGCCAAAAAGCAGTTTTTTACCCTCAGCATTTTTTTTCTCTTTTTTCCCTTTCAATGAAAAAAAACATTAAAGCTTTCTTTTACTTACCCGTCAATTTTTTTAGCTAAAGAAAGAAAAAAAAATAAGGAAAGAAGAAAGCATCCATAAAAACCAGCTGCAGCTGCCAGCCGTTTTTTCTAAATTGCATTTTTCTTTCTACCCTCAGCTTTTTTAATATGCATTATGGAAATAGGAAAGAAAAAAAAAAGATGCAAGTAATGCCCTTTTTCAAAATAAGCAAAAAAGCATGAAAGAATAAAAAAAGAAGAATATATTTATGTCTGTGATTGAGGGACCAAGAAAGAATATGGCGCCATTTTTTCCCTCAAACAAAAAAAAATTTTTTTATGTTAAAAATTTGTGTGAGAAGAAAAAAATGAGACAAAGAAAATGTTTCAAAGTTAAACCAATCAACTTTGACAACAGACATGAAAAATCTGATTGCTTGCTTGATTTTTTTTAAAAAAAAAGAGAAAGTGATGATGGTAGGTGCTGCAACAAACAATGTTGGTGGCAGTGTATGTAAAAAAGTAGTAAAAAAAGAAAGAAGGGGTAATATTGTTTGATGCAAATATTTTGTGTTATTTTGCTTCCTACTTTTTCCTCTTCCTTTTCTTTCTTGCTTGTTTGCATCATCATTGTTTGTGGCCTTCATCAGCATCAGCATCATCATCATCATCATTGTTACTGCAGATGTGAACGAATCAATGATATGAGAAAAAAGTTGAAGAAAAAGAAAAAACGACAGCTGCAGCATTCATTTTTTTAGGACGCACATACTCCTTTACCGTATCCCCTTTTTACACCGACTTACACTTACGCATAAAACATTTTTTAAGCATTAGAAAAAAAAAGAAATGTTAAAAAAAGAAATAAAAAAAGCTGGCTGGCTGGCAGGGGCCAAGCAACACATTGGAAAATGTTGGAGGCCTTCTTTTTTTTCTGATGGGAAAAAAACGTTTGTTAAAAAAATGCAAGGCCATTTTTGCTATTGCTGCGTGTATGTGTGTTAGTGACTGAATTCTGAGACTGCTTACGAGGGACCAAGTTTTTTTGCAATTTTTTTCAGGGGTGAAACTAGAAAAAATAAAAAAAAGGAAAAAAGGCTGCATTTAAAAAAATAAAAGAAATAAAATTCATGCATGAATTCCCTCTGATTTCTTAATCTTTTTTTGGACCTTTTTTTGAAACAATACTTTTTAAAGAATAAAAATTTTTAAAAGATGGAAAACATTGACTTTTGATCTTTGACGACAAAGAATTCTTGGCCGGAATAACTAACTTATATGTTTAAATAAATAAAAATTTTGAAATAAAAAAATTTAGTTTTTTTTAAATATGTTATGTTTTTTGTGATCACTTCATATTGTAATTTTTAAACATCATTTTAATATATGTATGTAATTTCATTAAGTCATTGAGAAAGCTAATATTTAAAAAATACCATTTTTATTTAGAATTCTGTAATAAACAAGAAGCACTGTAATGAAATAATTTTGGCACGTTTAAAGACAAAAATACACATATTAATATTCAAAAAAGGAAAGCACTTATTATATAACCCAATTTTTAAAAAATTATTACTACTGCAAAATTCATAATTGATAAAAAACACAAAATTTAACAAACTGGAACCTCTTCATCGACATTCAGGATGAATGAAAGCTTTATGACGAAAATCGATATGCAATGGAGGAAGATCATTTCGAAGATATTTATCACAAATTTTACATTTTGATGCAACAGCTTGATTCGTTTTTAGCAATAATGTTATGATATAATTAATAACAAATGACATTGAAGTATTTTTATCATCATGCCTTTTCATTTGGCCTTGATAAAATATTTGTAACTGATTATTTATAAGTTGCGTTAAATTTTTATACATTTCTGATTTGCTTGGAGCATAAACATCTACCTAAAAATTAATTGGAATTATCATATTTTTTCCTTGTAAAGCTAATTTTATCCAGAAATAAAATCACCGTAAAACCTACCATTTTCATTTTACCATCAAAATATTTAAATCCTTCATTATTTGCATAAATATTAACAAAATCAACTTGTCCATTATTTACTAATAATAAGGCTCTTGTATCTGATTTTGATAATAATTGAATCTTTAAATTTTTATTTTATAGGAATTCTTAAAATCCAACTTACATCAATAATTGCTCTCAAAGTTCCTCTTTCTAAAAATTTTTCACTAAATTTATAAGCTTTTTGTTGAGCTGCTTTTCGATTTGCTTCTCGAATACATTCAATAAAAATTTTTTCAAAACGTTTTTGAATATTATCAATTTCATAATCGGTATTTGGTAAATCAATTTCAGTTTCGTAAATTGATTTAAATTTTTGTCCAATTGATGGAAGAAATTCTCCAACATATTTTCCATAATTTGTCATATATTCCATATAATTTGCTCCTTCAATTGCAGCATTAAAAAATTTATCATTTTTATCATCTCCTCCTCCAAATGAATCTTTAACAAATTGATGAAAAGATGTAAGAGAAATATTATTTTCAATTTCCATTTTTGTTGAATCTGGTAATTCTCTTGCAGCCTTTTCAATTGAACTGAATAATATATTTTAATGTAAAATTCTACTTACAAAAAAATTTTAAAAATTTACTCATAATAAGCATTTAATGAATTTATTTGATCTTCTAATTGTTTAATAACAAATTGACTTTTTATTCGATCACCTGAAACTTCTTTGAAAGGTTGAGAAGTTGACACAATGTCTCTGATCTTTTGTGTATGTTGTAAACCTACAAACAAAACATTCATTAAAGTAAAAATTTTTTTAAAAATATTAACAATTATTTAAAGCATCATTTAATTTATCAAATTCAGCTTTCTTTGGTACTTGTTGAGCCATATTTATAAAATTAATAAAGTAAATAAAAAATTATTTGAACTGTTTATTATTATTATTGACAGCAAGTCTAGACATTAGTCATTGACCTCTTTTTATTCAATTCTTTCTTTTTTTCAAATGTTGTTTGGCATTCTATGATCACTTTGCCAAAAATGTTTGAAATGTGACAAATTTAAAAAACTTTTCTTTCAAAAATTTTCTTCAAATATTTTATCGTGTATTTTTCAATATTGAATTTACGGTCTTGTTTTTTAAAACTCATTTTTTTTCAATTTCGAGCAAAAACGGAAAAAAACGACGAAAAAAAAGTTAAATTTTAAGCTTGAGACATGAAACTTTCAGGATAGACTAAAATACGGTTGAAAAGAACGAAAATCAAATCCGTTTTTGTTCAAAGTGCCTCATGGCAAATATGCAAATTTTCTAAAATTAAAATTTGCATAATTTTGAAAAAAATTTTTTTATGGCTGCAATATGTTCTCCTAGCTCAGATCTATCATTTGATATATCAACTTTCATATTTGACCCACTTTAGGCAAAATGCCATCCAGTTGAAATTTGCCAAAATCAGATTCCGGCCTGAATCTCGAAAACTTTGTACTACGCCGGGGCTGGATTTTTTACCAATGATAGCTACCGTTATGACAAGCATATTCAATATAGTGGGTTATCTTCAAACCGGGGGGAGCTATTTTTAAAAAATTAAAAACCTTTTTTTAAAAAAAAATTCACAGGGGGGACCAAGCTAAATCGAAAATTTTGAAAAAAAATTTTTTTTCTGCAAATGGTTGGAAAATGTAAGTAATCACGTATAAACATGATCCTATTACTTAAAAATTGATAAAAAATAAAAAAAAGAAAAAAAGAAAAAAAAAAAGCCCCGGCGTAGTACAAAATGTTCGAGATTCAGGCCGGAATCTGATTTTGGCAAATTTCAACCTGATGGCATTTTGCCTAAAGTGGGTCAAATATGAAAGTTGATATATCAAATGATAGATCTGAGCTAGGAGAACATATTGCAGCCATAAAAAAATTTTTTTCAAAATTATGCAAATTTTAATTTTAGAAAATTTGCATATTTGCCATGAGGCACTTTGAACAAAAACGGATTTGATTTTCGTTCTTTTCAACCGTATTTTAGTCTATCCTGAAAGTTTCATGTCTCAAGCTCAAAATTTAACTTTTTTTTTCGTCGTTTTCTCTTTTAATTTGAAAAAAAATGAGTTTTAAATTATGTATTTCAGTCTTTTGATTATTGAAAATTGCTTGCTGGGATTTGTTTTTTCAACTTTTGAATATTTTATACCGTACTAAAAATGCATGCAAACAATAGAAGATTTGTTTAAATTTTTTGTTCTTTGTTTGTATTTGTTTGTCAGCCAAAAAACAATATCAAAAACCACTTGTGATGACCCAAAGTCAAAAATTCTGAAATGCGATAAATATAGGTCACATGTGCGATATCTCAAAAACTACCTATAAAATAGGTTTCGGAAATAAAAAATTCGGAATCTACGCTCTGGATTACCTATACAGGCGGAATTACAGCCCAAACCGATGAAATTTATGTTTCTGTGCCATTTCGGATTCCTAAAGCTACGTTTTCTCACAAAATGCGTTTTATGTCATTGCAGAGTAATTTTTTATGGAGAATCCGAATCTGTTAATGAAAAAAATTTTTTCCAGGATTCTGAAGTTTTTCCACATAAAATATTTTTTATATCATTTTAAAGAGTAAAATTATTTATGTTAATTTTTAACAATAATAATTTATGTTCAAATGCTTATTTTATTAGGATATTATGACGTAACTTCACCGAATTATTATGAAAAATGACAATAACAAAATATGACACAAGAAACTGCAGCAATAATAAAGAGAATTGAGAGAGCAGCTAAAATTTCAATAAAAAATTCATCAGTTTTATTGACAGTTGTTTCTTTGTAAGTTATAGCAACCCATGAAGGCTCAGGTGGCAAAGTAAAAGATTCGATAGAAACATGAGAAATATGAGTAGCATTTTTTGAGAGTCCAAAAATTTTGACATGTTCAACTATCAAAAGTATAACTGGTATTTACAAACCATTGATGAAAATCACATCGAAGAAGGCGATTTGGTTCTCGGATAACTTGACATTTTTTTGCTTTTTTTCCAGCGGTAACCAAGAAGCTTTATACGGTAACTAATTTGTCTGACAGTTAGCATATGCCCACATTCTTTTGAATTTTGCTGGATATTTTTCTTATTTATTGCAAAATTACTTGGAAGAAGTTCATCATTAATTTTGGCAGATTCTGATTGCAACGTGCACCGATCAGCATACTTTCTATTCTTTAAGATTTGTTTCTTCAATTCTGTCTTGATTGTATTTAACTCCACATCGTGATATTGATAATCTGCTCGTTTCTCTAATCCCAAGGCCGGTTTTTAAATAGCGATAGCTTTGAAATCTTTTATCAACGGAAATTTCCTTTGCAGGCATAATCGTAATACTACAAAAATAGTATTTGTAATTAAATTTATTTCAGTAAACCTAAATGTAAATCGCGCAAAAAAATCCTAGTTTATTAAAAATTTCCACGAAATGAATTTAAAAACTATGTGTGTCAGTTTGACATCGGCCTCCCCAAAAAATATTTGTGCGAAAAAAACTTCAGAATCCTGGAAAAAAATTTTTTTCATTAACAGATTCAGATTCTTTTATAAAAAATTAGCCCGAGATGATAAAATAACGTTTTTTTGTGAAAAACTTCAGAATCCTTTTTAAACGACTTTCTGAAGGTTCTGATGTTTTCAGAATCTTGTTCTCCATATTCGAAAACCTTTACAGCCTTCAGATGTCTCTGTGTTTAAATTACAAAAGGCGGACATAGGCGGAAAAAGGCGAAAAAAGGCAGAAAGGTGGCCGCATAAATTTGTCCACCATTGTATAAAATGATTCAATCATCAGCTCCATATGGTGCAAATCATCTTCAATCCCCTGTTTATTCCCAGTCTTCAATCAGAAGAAGACGTAATTGTTATGATCATCGTAGAAATCATGTTAATTTTGAAAGAAGAAAAAGAATCTAATTATTTGTTATCGTTAACTTTGTTATTAAATTAATTAATTCATGTTAAATATTTTATTGTTTGTAAAATCACGTAATAAAAAAAATATGTGAAAAGTTATTCAGGCTCTTCAGATAACAAAACCGATGTACTGTAAGCATGATCCCAATAATGACTAACACCATGTTTTTCAAGAAATTCTCGAACTTGTTTTGGTGATTGAAGCAGGTGAACACGAAAATCATTAAAAGCTCGATGTCGAACAATTCCTTCCCAAACAAGTTGACATTCATTATAATTCTTTGGAATGCTTTCATCATCATCATCGTCGTCTTCGTCGTCGACAACTTTCTTTTTCTTTTCTTGCCCAATAATCTCTTCTGACCATTTAATACGATTTAACATTAGATTTTTATAAAACTTTTGCTGCTTTGGACCTGAAAAAATGATTATGAATAAAATTATTTCATTACAAAATAAAGTACAGACCTCCTTCAACAACAATAAGATTAATATCTTTGTATATAACCATTACACCACTCATTGCCAATTGCTTTGCATTAGTTTCAGCTTTGAACTTTTTACTTGGATGAGCAAGAGATTTGACACTATAGACTGAAACATGAACATTTAGGCTTGTATCTTCAGCAATTTTTCTTTTCTTTTTATCAGAACGTTCATCCTTTGTAAGTTTTCTATCGGCATTTGCTTTCTAAAGAAATAGATTTAAAATACAATATGAAACATAAATAAAAATTACCAAATGTTTTTTCATTCTTGCAGCCATTTGTTCTCTGACATGTGCTTCCATTTTTGTAGGATCTTGAATGGCATCCGTGCCCAAAACTTTCATTATATTTCCAATTTTAACTTTCGGTTCTGGTGGTGGTTTAAGTCCTAACCGAACTTTTTCAGCTTCTTCTTTAAGAATTTCACGACGATTCTGACGACGAAGCTTTTTTCGTTCTTTTTTAGTTAAATATACTTTTAACATTGTTGGAACAACAGGTTCATCAGGAGCTTTTAATTGAATTGGATGTTCAATAAGACGGGTAATTGCAGTAGAATATCGTTGTTCAGGTGGAAGATCCATTGATGGAATAGCATCATAACTTTTCTTTTGAAGAACATGTTCATCCCACCATTCAATAGATGGAAGATAATTTGAGGTTCCTTGATCAACATCTGGTGTAACAAGAGCCAACTTAACAGCAGTAGAAATTCCTGTTTGTTTAGCAACTGTTTCAATTTCAGATTGAAGTAAGTGTAATCGAGCTGTATTACGTTGAATATGAGCTTGCTTTTGATATTCACCTTGTTTAACAAATTTGAATGTTGATCTTCGACCACGGCCTGGACCTTTCGTTGATAAACGGGGATCAACAGTTCCAAATTCTTCTTCTTCAACTTTAATGTTAACGTTATCAGCTTCAGATTTTGACAATTCAATTTCTTCTTTTGGTTTTATTTCCTCTGTTGCAGAAGTTTTTACCGTAGCTAAGAGAGAGACAGCTTTGTTTTGAGCAATTTTGTTTTTTAATTCTTGAACTTTATTGACTTGAAGATCAATGTAAGCAGCAGCTTCCATTGGATTTAATGTTTTGTTAATCTTTGGAGTAGCAAGTCGTTCGGCATGAGGTGCCCCCAATTTTCGTTGTTCGGCCGCTCTTTTTGCAGCTTCTTCAGCCAACTTCTGAGCTTGAATTTTCGCAAGTAAGGCTACTCGAGCTTCTTCATCCGTCATGGCAGGTTTTGATTTTGGAGCAGGTGAATCATTTCGATCATCATCTTTATCACGATATCTAAAAGAATCATAAAAATTATTCAATTTTAACATAAAATAAACAAACCTCCGATCATCTTTGTCATTATTTCTTTCACGATCTCGGCCTCTATCATCTCTTCGCCGACCACTTGAATATCTATCACGTTCATGTTCTTTGCTTTTACTTCGGGTTCTTTTTCTAGATTTGCTAGCTCTTCCTCGATCATCATCATCAACATCATATTTTCCGTCTTCTGTTCGTCGCTTTCGCCTTTCTGAAGTCGGTGAACTAACCATTGACCCTGTAAAAAACATTAATAAAATACGAAAGATTAAAAATTTATATAAAATCACGCCAAAAAATACAAAACACGGACTTTTTTATATTGATTAAATTATGACAATCATCCTTTGGATGGCAATTTACATTATTTATTTAAAAAAACTTTAGTTATGTAAATTTGGACTAAAAAATTTTGAAATATTTTTTTAATAACCAACTCATTTGTCATAAAGTAACGCTATGCCAAAAAAATATAGAGCTTTTACAAAAAAATATTTAAAAAAACATAGACACTTTTTCCGAATCCAATAAAGTGGTACATCTGTGTCGTTTAAACTGTGAAAAAAGCCCAAAATCTGAAGATTTTTTTAACAAAAAAAACATAATAAATTCTAGTTTAATGCAAAAAATGCGCAGAAATTACGATCAAAGACAAATTTTTTGAGTTTCAGATGCATTTAACTTTTTCGATACAAAGAGGGACTTTAAAGTTATAAATAAAAGAGAACTGAAGCAGAGGCTACGCTTATAAAAAATTCTTTGCTGAGCTCGACTTCTTTGAGGAGAAAAAATCAGGGAGTTGGAATGGTGGTCCAATGCACCCCAATATGTTCTTTAGGCTGTTGGGAGTTTATGTACATGAAATAATCATAGGTTTATTTGCAAATTTTGAAGTTTTATCTCAAAAGATGCGACCTATTAAATTTTTTTTAAATAGTCGACCTCGGTAATAAAAACTGAGGTTTAATGTGGAGATAACCCAATACCATCGATGTATCATCTCAAAAAATCTCACCTATTGACATTTTTTAAGCAAATTGTCAAAATTTTCAGATTCAAAGTCAATGAAAGTGTTCCAAATATACGTAAATCACCACAATATATGTTCCTCTACTATATGCGGATTATTCTAACACAAAATAAATCTTACTTGATCCCTATACATAATTTTATTTTTCTCAAATTAAAGCAAAAACTAAAAAGTAGTCTGCATAAAAGTCTCACACACAGAAAACGTATATTCCTATATCCTTCCCATATTTTTCCTATGAGAGGGAGTTAACTTCTCATAGGTATTTTATGGGAAAGATATATGCCTCATATGGGAAGTTTATAGGAAAATCTCCCTATAAACTTCCCAAATGAGTTTTTTTTCAAAAGTACTCTTTTAGGAAGTTTATGGGAAACTTATAGGAAAATTTTCCTATAAACTTCCCATAGGTACTTTTACTACTAGACTTAGATTTTTTTTCATTTTTTTGGCTTATGCTCACCATTTTCTGTATTTTTAGCCAGTATAATCATTAAGATAAGATTATACAGAGTGAAATACAAAAAATGTTGAGCTTAACCCAAAAATATAAGGCAAAATAAAGCGTATCAACCTTTTTAAAACTTGTATTTTACCGAAAAAAATTTGAATTATTGCTTTTGAACAATAAAAATTAGATCAAACAAGTTTTAAAAACGTTGATACAACTTTTAATAATAAAAAGATGGTAATAAACTTACGGGAAGATACCACAAACATCAATCAAAGTCAATCGATGGGCATATTTTATATTTATGGACTATCAAAAGTGCACGAAAATTTATATACATACTTTACCGTAAACCTTTTCCAGTAATTCTCGATGTTTTTGGTAAACATGTAAAAGTTCCTGGGCTT
>JAQIXH010000072.1:0-24456 GCA_034700145.1 Panagrolaimus detritophagus
TATTAAAAAATTATTCATTTGCGGGAATTTTAAGGGAGGCCCCAGCAGGCCCCGAAGTGGGCCCCCGTGCATCCTTATTCAGTCATCAACAAAAAAAATGCGTCAAAAGCTGAATGAACAACGAAAGTCCTAAAGCACGCGGCGAAAACTTTTTAAGGTCAACGTTTTTTGCACTTTTTAAAATAGTGAAAAATTTACATTTTTCATTTATTTTTCGTGTGTTTTTTTAGCAACAGTTTTTACTCATTTATTTTTTTTTCAGTTTCGGTCAACAACATTGCTCATCAAATTATCCAATGTTCGTCAACTTCAACGATCTTCGGCAACATCAGCTGCTGCAGCACGTATGTTTTATTCACTTTTTCTTTTTGTACTTTGATAAAAAAATATTTTGTAGTTTCAGTCTTTCGATTTTTCTATTGCTAAGTTTTTTCTTCTCGTTTTTCCTTTTTGCAGTCAGTATTGTTGTAACTAGTGTTAATCATTTGCCGGTAAATTTTATCTTCAGTAAATTTACCGAAAATGCAAAAAATGCCTCCACCCTCCAGATTCACCCAAATTTAGCTTGGAAATGACTTTAAAAGTCTAAAGCGTGCTTTTAATAATTGAATTTTAAGTGAAAATAACTTATTTTTGACCAAACAGATCATTTTTTGATTTTTCATTGTCGCTATCAATACAGTTTCGATCTTCAAAAACGCAAAAATATGATATTAAATTTTTAGTATATACTCTAAAAAATTTTTTATGAAAATCAATTTTGGAAAATTTTCATCATTTTTCTAAAAATTTTCTCATTTGTCCTACACACAAATTTTTTTAATTTATTATTACCCCTCGGTAAATTTACCACCGACCAACTTTAGTTGCAACTCCGACTCGGGAATCGGAGTCATTTCTTCCAAAACGTCAAAGGAAAAACGCCGCAAATCGACTCCGGTGTCGACTCCTCGTGACTCCATGTGACTCCGGAGTCGGAGTCATTTCAAATTCGAAAGCACAACACTGTTTGCCGTGCGCCTTCAGAGCCAAAAAAAAGTTCGCGCCCTCTATTATAAACAATGGTACTTGAGATCTCTTGTCTAGTAAATAATATTCTCATGAGTTTTCTATAACTAGCTAACTAAATCTTCTAATGAAAAAAACTGCATTTCTTGTATCTCTGCCGTCTGGATGAAACTTTTCTTTGAAGGGCAATGCGAAAAAACATAAATGCTTGCAATTTTGAATTAATCAGCGGCTGAAAAACTCAAAACAATTTGGGATATGTGACGATTCCTGCTTCACCAAATTGTTAAAAAAATTTTTTACATAAGAAGATTAAAGGAATAGTTTCTTATAATCTTCTTATAAAGTTCCTATGTCAGGGAGCAGATTACTTATAGGACGTCTGTATGAAAGATATAGGAATTTTCTCCTATATCCTTCCCAGATGCGAAAATTAAAAAAAATCTTATCTAGGAAGGTCATAGGAAAAAATTCACATAGCCTTCTCATAAATTTCCTAAAACGAATCCGCTGCCGGATATAGGAATAATATGTGAAGGGTATAGGAATATACGTTTTCTGTAATTAAAGTCTTTCTTTCTTTATTAAAATCTGCTTATATTTTAGAAATGTCTCATTTATATAAACAATATATGCGTCTTATTGCAAAATGGCCGAGAGATAAGTTAAAGAATGATCAACGTAATTTGGGATTTTTGTTTGAACGAGAATTAGAAAAAATATTCAAATACAGTCCAACTCCACCAGAAACTGGTGTTTGCGAACGTCGTTTGAAGGGTGAGTCTATTTATTTTTGCTTTGATAAAACCGAATAGCGACTGGCTCGAGCCGGTTTTTGATCATTAAAAAACTGTGTTTTTTTTTGAAATTGTTGATGTTTTTCTTATTGATTTTATGGCTTTGTTTTTTTCTCTCCCAAATTGCTTCAGTTTTATGATTCAGTCGCTATTCCCCTATCTTCTAACTTTTATTAATCTTTTTTTTTCCTCTAGCTTTGACAGAACTTGTTGAAAACAGACATCAACATGATTTTCCTCACAAATACAATTCTGGGATTTTTGGTATGAAATTACAGCAATTACAGGAAATCAATTCCGATGAATTTCGTCAACAAATTGGCCTTGGAGAACCAAAAAAATCATTGTTTGCTAGACTTTTCGCTCGAAAATAATTAATCATAGTTTTAAATATTTGAAAAAAGTTTTTTTTTCCTTTTGTTGGTTGAATAATGTTAGATTGTTTTGTGAATAGTAAAAAAATGCTGATATTTCTGTATTTTTTGATAAAAAAATGGTTTTCATTCCATTCAACATTTATTTCTTTTAATACATGTGATGATTTAATGTTTGAAATGTTCTTTTTTATTTCATTAAGTTTTTCTTTTCTTTTTTTTGCTAGTTTCTTTTTTTAAACATGGGGTTAAAGTAGAAATTTTTTTATTACTGCTTATTCTCATGCTTAAGAAATTAGGCGACTGAACTTTTTGGAATTTATAGTGTTAATTTTTATAGTCATCAAAACAAGGGGAGAAAGTTTATTTTGAATTACAAAAAGGCAAACATAAAATACTTTTGTGTTTTTGTTGATTTATGTTCCGAGGAGCACAAATTATTTCAAGTAATGAATTTTTTGGTGATTCAAATTTTAATAATATTGAAAATGATAATACTAGTTCAACCCATTTACCAACTTTATTTCCGATTGAACGTCAAAGATACAGCTCTTCTGCACTTTCAACATTAGGATATTCTTTAAGTGATAGATCTCCGGATATTAGACGCATAAAATCTTCACGTTCATTGAAATTATCGCGCTCTATTACATCACCACCAAATGTCCCATTAAATTTTTTGGACATTCAAAGACAACCACCTCATGGTAATTCTTGATTAGTTGTTTCTCTTTTCTTTCTTTCTCTCTCTTGCTTTCCATTCCTTTCGATCGTTTTTTTCATTGTTGTTGTTGTGTTAGTGATCATGTGTTTTGGCGCGTTTTTTTTGATTAAATTTTATTTTCGTTTATATTTTAGCTTTACCGGTACAAAAGGCATCTTTACGATATTATTGCTCTGGTTCGACTATAATTAAAATGCCTCCAACAGGAGGAGCAGAAAAGCGCTGTGCAGCAACTCCACATGATGCTGCTTTACAAGTTTCAAAGTTAGCTGCAGAAAGTGTCATATGCCTTGTAATTCCTGAAAACACGAGAATTGATTCAGAAGTTTGTTTTTCTTTTTGTTACTGTTTAAACTAATTTATATTTTTAAGATTTTGTCTATTCTTGAACCACTTTCTAAAGATGAAAAAATTGAATGTGCTCAAGTTGATGAACCAACAGCAAAAAATTTACTTAAGAATGTTGGATTTGCAAAATTGCCATTAATTTATTTACGCGGTGATTGCATTGGTGGTATTCAAGAACTTCAAAAACTTCATGAACGAAATCTTGTTGAACCTTCTATTAAAAAGCATGATTATGATCTTATTGTTCTTGGAGGTGGTTCTGGTGGTCTTGCAGCTGCTAAAGAAGCTGCACGATTAGGCAAAAAGGTTGCTTGCCTTGATTATGTTAAACCAACACCAATTGGAACAACTTGGGGACTTGGTGGTACATGTGTTAATGTCGGTTGCATTCCAAAAAAGTTGATGCATCAAGCTTCCCTTTTGGGTGAATCCATCAGTAAGTTTCTTGATTGATATTTTTCGTTACAGTATATTATTTTAGATGATGCAAAACGTTTTGGTTGGCAAATTCCTGAAGGTCAAATTAAGCATAATTGGATTAAAATGAAAGATGCTATTCAAGATCATATTGGTTCATTAAATTGGGGGTATCGAGTTCAACTTCGTGAAAAATCTGTATGCTTTTTTTATAAATTTTTATTTGATTTTTTCATTATCACTTTTCAGGTTACTTATCTTAATTCATATGGAACATTTACCGGACCACATGAAATTAGTGCAACAAATAAGAAGGGAAAAATTGAAAAGCTTACAGCAGATAAATTTCTTGTTGCTGTTGGCCTTCGTCCTCGTTATCCTGATATTCTAGGCGCAAAAGAATGTTGTATTAGCAGGTTTGGATTATTAAAATTGTATTTTATATTTTAAATTTTTTGTATTTTGTAGTGATGATATTTTTTCATTACCGTATAATCCTGGTAAAACATTGTGTATTGGTGCATCTTATGTTTCACTTGAATGTGCTGGCTTTCTTCACGGTATTGGTAATGATGTTTCCGTTATGGTTCGTTCAATTGTTTTACGTGGTTTTGACCAAGATATGGCAGAACGAATTCGTAAACATATGACCGAAAAGGGTATCAAATTTCTCAATGGTGTTCCAACAAAATTCGAACAATTGAAAGAACGTACTGAATCTGAACCTGGTCGAGTAAGAGTTCATTATCAAATTGCAAATGAAAATGGTGCTACCGAAATTGTCACCGAGGAATATGATACGGTATTACTTGCTATTGGACGTGATGCAAAAACACAAGATTTGGGATTGGATAAAATTGGTGTTGATCTTTCAAAATCCGGAAAAATTATTGGACGTCGTGAACAAAGTCGATCTATTCCATATGTTTATGCTGTTGGTGATGTACTTGATGGATGTCCTGAACTTACACCTGTTGCAATTCATGCCGGTAAAGCTCTTATGAGACGCATATTTTCTGGAAATATGGAAATTGTATGATTTACTATCTTTTTCTCCTTCAACAATTTCTTATGTTTTTATAGACTGAATATGAACAAGTTCCAACAACAGTTTTTACACCACTTGAATATGGCTCTTGTGGATTATCTGAAGATGATGCAATTATTAAATTTGGAAAAGAAAATATTGTTGTTTATCACAATGTTTTTTTCCCACTTGAATATGTCATCCCTGAAAGAATGGACAAAGATCATGCTTATTTGAAATTAATTTGTACAAAAGAAGGTGTATGTTTTCGTTAATAATTTTTTTAAAAAACGTTGTTACTAATTTTTTTTTACAGGAACGGGTTGTTGGCTTTCATATTTTGACTCCAAATGCTGGTGAAGTTACTCAAGGATTTGCCATTTCACTCAAATTTAACGCAACGAAAACTGATTTTGATCGTTTAATTGGTATTCATCCTACTGTAGCAGAAAACTTTACAACTTTAACCATTGTCAAAAAGGAAGGTCAAGAACTTGCTGCATCTGGATGCTGAGGTTAAAGCATGGTTCTACAACATTTTTTTTGTTGGCAGAACCAATGGGTAAAAACTAGCATAAGATTTTTATGACGGAATTTTGCTAAACCTTATTAAGGCGCATTATTCCCGATGTTCTTTGTTGGGTTTTACCACCTCTTTTCCATACATGTTTATTTTACTTTTTGTAAATATGTCCTTATATTAATCCCTTGTGACTGACTTGATTGATTACGGTATTTTATTGTAGTAAATAAAATTGAAATGCTATACTTTTGTTTTTGTTTGGAGACATTTTATTTTTTTTAATTGTTTTAAAAGAAGGCGGAGAAGAACGAATCTGTCTTTAGAAGAAGATCAAATTTATTTTTGTTTTTGGAACAATTGAAAGCTTGCAATTTGGCTTCTTTATTTTGAATCAAGCTTTTGTTTTCTTTTGTATTCGGAAGGAAGATGAAAAACCGAAATCACACTTTTGCTGCTCTTTTTTTAAGACAAAAACAACTGTCATTTTTGTGACACCCGAAAAATATATTCCGAAGCGTCTTTAATTCAAAATAAATATAAAGAGAGAAAGAAAAAAGTTTTATGAGCGATCAAATTAAAATTTGTCTTTAATTTAGTTTTGAAAAAGAAGATGATACAAGAGAGGGAAAGAGAGGAGTCAAAAAAAAATGAAGTTCATCTTTCTTTTAATATTTGCTAACCTTGTATGGCTTTTCAAAAAAAAATTTTTTGAAAGACATTCAAAATCTTCATCCGTTCTCTTCCCTTTTTTTTATTCTCCCTGTATAAATTTTTTTTCTATTTTTCGCCAAACGGATACTTGAGAACTAAACACTTAACACCTGTGGTGTCTCATAACTGCTGCGTTTCGTTTCGTCTTCTGCAAAAAAGTTGCGTGAAATCTCCAAGTTGAAGAAGCCCTTTTTTTAGTATATTTGTTTCAACCGTTCTAAAAATTCTAAAAAACTGGAACCATTTTCGTTGACTTTTTCTTATAAATATATTTCCTTTAGCTTTAATTCATCGATATCATCTTTTTTCAATATACTTAAAAACCACGCCAAATATAATTTCAAGAAACAAATTTTTATTTTAAAAATTTTTTTAGTTATTCAAACAAGCGTTGTTTTTAGAGCTTGAAAGAAATATGTTAATTATAAATCCTTCTTTACAATTAGCTGCTTTAATATTTGTTAATTGTGAGTAATTTAAAAGTTTTTTTAAAATTTGAATAAAGGTTGAATTATAGGTTTTTTGTCTTCTTCTGCAACATTTTCATTCTTTTTGGCAGAAAAAGAAAAGTCACCAAAATCTGATATTCCTGAAACAAATTCAATAACAGAAACTGATGAATATTCTAATGATAGAAATAATAATAATAACAGTGGACAACAAAAATCATCAAATTTAGGATGCTTTTTATGTGCCCAACTTCTTACCGTAACAAAACAGCGTGTTGGACTTAGTCAGACTCAACTTAGAATTGTTCTCAATGATAAATGTAGTCAACTTCCACACGTTTTTCGAGTAGGTTTGATTAAAAATCGCAAATCTAATTTCTACGGTCCTTTTTAAAATGACACAAATTTAAAACATTAAAATATTGAAGAGACTAAATATTTTGTTGACTCGTTTTAAAAAATTTAGACACAATGTTTTGCATTTGTTGCTGAAAGTTTACCACAAATTTATGTTTCACTTACATACGATATGCCAGTTCGAAATATTTGTGAAATGTTAAAACTTTGTGATCCAAATAATCCATTTATAAATGAACGGCTAATTGAAGAAACAATAAAAGAGCACGAAAGGCATGTTTTTGAAAGTTCAACGACTACAACAACAACAGAAGCACCATATACAACAACAACCACTACTGAATATCCGTATACTGTAACAACGACCATAGTTCCTCCACCATTAATTTATAAATTTACATCTCCAAGTCCATTTGAAGAACGTCGGCCTTATCCTGTACTTCCACCTGAAATGTCTGGAAATAAAGGAGAATTTGGTGAAAGCCGACCTTCGGAAGGTTCACAAATTCCTGATTTCAAAGAACTTGCTAGTAAAATGACTGGAAATATTTCACCCCCATCCGATAAAGGAACAGATTCACAAAATTCTGGATGGGTTTGTTCTGAATTTTTAATTTTTTTCTTCATTTAAGTAATTTTAGAGTAAACGATTAACATGTCTTTTTTGTGAAAGAATGTTAAATAATGCAAAAACTTATGCAATGAATGCAAAAACCGAAATTTCAACATTTGCAAATTCAACATGTTCAAGAATTTCTGAACCTGAAGTTGCAGAACAATGTTTTCAATTAACTGATCGAAAGATTAATGAACTTGCAGCATTTGTAGATGAACAAGTTGTTGAAGCGTTATGGTGTGCACAACTTCATCATTGTTAAATAAAATAATGTTTCAAAACAACTTCCTCTTTTTTTATTTTTCAGTTTTTAACCTTTGTATTTTCTTTCTTTCTTTTTTCTTGAAGTAGGTGTTATACGCCAAAACAGAACCATTAATAATTTGTAATAACGCTAGTGATTAATAAAATGTAAAATTTAATTATTTAAAAAAATGCAGTTTACACAAATTCTTTTTGAAAAAAAAAATCTTTTAAAGTTAACCCACATTCTTTTTTTTTCATGAGGTGACATATCCGCTGGTATGCGGAGTGACCAGCTATAAAAAACATGATTAATAAAAAAATGACTCGAGCGTCATTGCCTGCCGGAGGCATTGAATAAGACTAGTTATTTGAAATTTGTATTAAAATCTATGAATTTTAATGAATAATTATTTCAATGTTGTTTAAAAAAACTGCCTTGACAATGAATTTATTTGGCAGGATATCAAAATGCCTGAAGGCATCACTTTTTTATGCGCAGCTAGTAAGAGGTTCAGTATTTAAACTCAACTCTTTTAAAAGAAAAATTTGTTGATTTAAATCAGAAATTTTTTTTAAATATGCTAGTGGTAAGAAATTTTACTTTTCTTTTTTTTTATTTAATAAAAAATATGGTTTTAAGGCTCTTCTTGCTGTTTTTGGATTTTTCACACCAGCTTTAAGCTGTATTGGTGGCGGTGGAGGTGGTGGATGTTGTCCACCATCTCAACCAACATGTACTTCTGCACCTGTTTGTGGAAGTGCTTCCCAATATTCTTCATCTTATTCATCAGGAGGTTCTTATTCATCAGGAGCGGGCTCTAGCTATGGTGCCCCTGCATCATCTTATTCTGGTTCATATGCTTCTGCTCCGTCATATGCTGCACCCCTTCCAAGTTCGTATGCACAACCTGCGCCATCATTTGCTGCGCCACTTCCTCAATCACAAGGCTATGCTCAATCTTCATGGTCTGCTCCTGCTGCCCCTTCATTCTCCAATTTTGCTCCTCCCCCAGGTAATTATTTATCAAATGATATTTCTAAAAATATTTAATGCCAATTTTTAGCCCCTCAATTGCCCGTATACGTTCCCCAAGCTGTTCAAACTAATCAAGTTTCAAGTTCTGGAATTGGGCAATATGCTGATCAACCACAACAGCAACCCCAAATTCAACAAATCCCTTATGCCCCACAAAGTGTCCCAGCCCCGCCACCCGCACCTTCTGCACAACAATATGAAAATCAGGAAGCAGAAATACCTCCTCCACCATCAAATAACTATGACACTGAACAAAATGTTCCATCACCTCCTGCTCCCCCTCCCCCAGATAACTATGAACCTGAATCACCTGCTGTTCAAGTTTCTGAAAACACTCAAAATTATGGACAGCAACAACAAGCTCCTTCTTCGGGAGGATATCGTTATTAATAATTTGTTTTAAAGAATTACTTCTAACCTTTATTCAGGATCTTGCAATAACCTCTATTTTTCTTGCAAATATTATAGATGTGTATTTTATCATAATACTTTTATGATGATAATATCAAAATATTTAAAATAATAGTTATGTTTATTTTTTTATAAAATATTATAATATATAAAAAAAAACCGGTTATGAGCTTATATTTAAAACAAAAAGTGTTTTGCCATTAAAATTGTGTGTTAATTTTAACCCGTTTGAAAATGAGGCAATGAATGGAAGGAAAACTGGCAGACTAGATGATAAATGACATTTTTTTTGCTAAACGCCATTGACGTAATTTAATGAATCACAGCTATCCGTGCTATCAGCAGACTTGTGATGATATGTAAAAGTGTTATACCTAAAGATTAGTTGTAAATATCTGTTATTTAAAAATTATTTAACAAACTTTTTAAACCCATAACAGAGCTAAATGCATCTTCATATCCAATTTCATAATCAAATGGTATTAAACCATCAAATTCACCATTTCTACCAATTTGTGTTCTTGAAGTTCTATGTGGTTCATTAATTTTTCTTCTTTTTTGTGAGACATCTGTTTCAACTTCAAAATGTGGTTGATGTTCAGAAGAAAGTGGGGAAGCAGTTCCTTGAATTTCATATTGTGTATTTAAAGCCGGAAAACGTGGATCTTCCCAAATATGTGTTCCATCTTTTGGCTTTTTATATTCTTTTACGGGATAAATATTATAATCACGAGTTGTAAGTCTATGACTCTCCATATAAGAATCTATAACATTTCGCAATTCTTTTTCAGAGCGAACAACAATTGAAAGTCGATCAGGAAAAACAACATATGCCGGATATGGTGCATTTAAATCAATTGTTGCTTCTGTCGTTGTCGTTGTTGTTGTTGCAATTGGAACAGTTGAATGTTGCTCTTTTGTAATAACCCGATTACGTTCCAAATCATCAGATGGCTGGGATGGGCTCTTAAAAATTAATTTGTTTTAAAAAATATCTTCAAAATTTATTTCAAATTACCGAAAATGGTGAAAGTAAACTTAAAATATCAGGACTTCGATTTGTATCAGTTTTTGATGAAGATTTACCCGATACTTTTAAAGCAAGCCTCATATCATGTGAACGGCAAAGTCCACCAGATGGATTTCTCATGCCACTTTCTGTTCCATTTGATGTAGCTAAAAAGAAAATATTATTTTTATTATTATTGTTTTCTTTTGTTAGTGTTTTTATAAGGCTTAATTTATTACAAATCTCATCCTTGATGTGAATCATTTTAATGTTTTTACAAAAAAAATCTCGAATGAAAATATTCTCGCTTTTACGGATGACTGATTATTGTCCGTTTTTCTTTTCTTTATATTATTATATCCTTGACGCATTCTTGGCCGTATATTTTTCTTCTTTTATTCGATAGTCTTTTTCGGGCCATAGTTGTTGACGAGGTCATGACCTATCATTAGATGCCAGTGGCAGGCGAATAAAAGAGATCATGAATGTTTTTTTTGGGAAAATATATCCCTTTTTCTGTTTTTCAGAAAGGAAAAGCTCGCTTATGCGGAATTAATATTTGACACCCCCGTCTTAATAAAAAATAAAAGAATAATAAGTCGCATGAGATATGAGATAGATTTGACCCCCCAAAGGAGGATCTTTCTTCCAATAAAATAATTTAAGCTTTAAAAGACTAAATTGTTTTTAAAAGAAAAGAAGCCAGCTGTTGCACAAAAAAAAATAAATTGGATGATTTTAAACTTACAGATAAAATAGTATTCTTCGCCTTCTTTAAAAATTGGAACATTTGGAAGTAATGAAAAATCTCGAACAACAAAATTAATTCGTTTTCTTTCAGGTGTACATAAACCAATGAGGGATTGATTATATCTTGTTGAAACATCACATTTAATTGCTTCATCTTTTGTAACCATTAAAATTCCAATTGGCATATCTTCTGGACAATCGAATACAATTTGATCACGCATTTTTGCAAATTTTTTTGTCACCAAATGACCTTTGCTAAACCTGCAAAAATTTATCCTTGATTTAAAAAAATTCAATTTTCTCATTTCAATTAAAATTCATCTGGTGCTTGCTTTTTCCATGAAATTCTCAAAAAAACAATTTATCTTTTAAGTTTTTTTTTCAAATTTTTATGAATGACCACCAAGGGCGAAATATATTATTGTACATCTTTTTATGGGTAGTGGTAATCAATCAAAAAGGTATTTTCAAACTTATGTCAAAAAATGTGTATTTTAATTGCTTTAGAATTGATGTTCCGCGCACCTGAATAATTTTTTTTTGTATCGAATGTCCCTCTTTCTTTTTTAATCGAGTCTTTGGTAGACTTGAATGGTCAAGTAAAAAATGCTTTAAGAAAGGCAGATGTGTTTTTTAATGCGGTGAGTTTTCAAAGGTTCCTTCTCTTCTTTTTTTGGTTATGCAAGTGTTCATTTTTTGATAGACGCAAATGCATGATTTTTTTTCATTCCCTTCCTGGCATAGTTTATATTTTTTAAAAACATATTATCCGTTGAGAGCAGGTGTGCACAATTTTTGCATAAATCTTTAATAAAAAATTATCACAAAAAAATTGAGCAAAAAATATTAAAACTGAAATTTATTGTGATATCTTTTCATGAAAAAAAAGAAAAGAGATGAAGTGCTTGATCCACTTCAAAAAAACAAGAAGTACCATGTACTTTGAAGTATATCCGAACTAAATCTGGTATAAACGAAAGCTGCGAAAAGAAAAGAAAAACCGCCGCCGCTATTGAGACTATTTGTGTTCCAAAGCGGTAGTCGCTTTTGTAGCGACAGATGTATGCTAGTACCTGACGATAAAAAAAGCGAAATGTTTGATCCTCTTTCCTTTCTCGCTTACTTATGATTTACAAATAGATTTCCGGTAAAAAAAATATAATCCTGTAATAAGCAGAAAAAGAAAAAAAGCTATTAAGCAATGCCGATTTTTTTTGAGCTGGATCAAATTCATGTTAGCTGCTTTTTAATTAGCATAAAAATCATTGGTTTCATTTTTTTCCCACAAAATATGAACACCAAATTAAATGTATCCCTTTTCTGCTTTTAGAAAAAATATAAAAATTTTACGTCGTAAATCATTCAAAAAGTACTAAAAATGGCTTTCATTTTTTCAACAATGTATAATGGTAGTGGTTCTCAAGTTTTGAAAAAAAACTGCTTTGTTGCACAATATTTATTTTTTTCACAAAAATAAAAATGAAATGCCTCTTGTATGTTTCTGCTTTCCTATATTTTTTGTAACTGACTATTGTCCGAAATTTCAATGAAGAGAAAAAAACCACTAAATCATGCCTTTACAGACACGTTAAATAACCCAGAGCAATTTTGAAAAAAAATATAGGCATTCCCTCAATTTCCGCGCAAAAAAATATACGTAAATCATCCTCATTTCTCCTTTCTTTTCCTATATTGTCACAGAAAAAAAATATATTTGAAAGAAAGGAAATATAAAAATGGTACAATTGCTATTTATCTTAAAACAACAATTTCTTTTTCTTCATATTTTTGATGCTTCTTTTTTTTCTACAAAAATGGTCAAGAATAAGAGAAAAAAGAATGATTCAATGTGAAAAAAAAGTATTCAATCAGAGGCATCGAAACCAAAACACTTGGAAACTAAAAGTTTGAAAATCATCGACTCATAATCGAAGAATCTTTTTTCTTTCATTCATTTATTCATTCTTATATGTACGAAAAATAAAAATGTATATTTGTCTCATTTTCAAACAATGCAATGGCTAAAGGGTTATTCTCAAAACTAGTTACGAAAAAGTTTTTTTTTTGCAAATAAACAAAAAATTTACCTAATACCTTGAATTTTAGAAAAAAGAAAAAAGTTTTATTAAAGGAGAACCTTTTCTCTTTTTTTGTGACTCAAAAATATGCATGTTTTTTTGAGAGATGACTTTGGCTATATTTGCCCATAAAATTTTTTTAACAAAAAAAGATGTTTGCTTCGAAGAATCATGGAACATTTTTTTTTACTTTTTTCTCCCCATTCATTTTTTTTTGTGCTCAACAAACATTTAAAACGAAAAGCCATACCGCTGACGATAAGCGGATGAAATCAAAATTTGCCGCCTTTTTTCTTATCATAATCCCCCATTTTTTTAAGAAGAAAAAGATTGAATGTGAAAAAAAAGTCATGAACAAGTTAAAAGTGAATCAGAATGAAAAAAATAAGACTTACAGAACGCTTTCCGGTGACCAATCAACAATAATATCAGTAGCAATACAAGAGTTTATCAAAAATATTATGATCAATAATTTAGATAATAAAAATTGATGATGCATCACTGAAGAAGGTAAAAATAATCGAATAATGGCAAATAAAAAGAAAATCGGCGTCAAAAATACAGGGTCGACTGTCATTTGAATATGATGGAGTTGCACACGCTTGTTCGTGTCTTTTTCCTTTTTTTCGTTATGCAATTTTAGCCGTCGCGTGCCACTGGTGGTACCTTTTTTGATGAATAAAGGGAATCTTCTTCTCTTTTTCTTTTTTCTTCAACAATTGAAACCATAAAAATAAGTTTTTAAATTTTTTAAAAAATTTTTTATTTCTTAGAAAAATTTCATTTTTGAAAACAAGAGAAAATCACTTCTAAAACAGGAACATATTTTTTTAGGAATAAAAAACAGTATTATCTTTTATGCATAAATCATAAACGAAATGGATTAGGTACACGAGAAGACAAAAAAATAATATGAAATCATAAATAAAAAACAGATGCCAGAAAAAAAAGTAATACTAATAAGGTGCAAATATTCCATGGGCTCAATCAACCTCCCCGGTTTCTTTTTCTTTCCTCCTTAATCTGCAGATGTCCTTCAAAAAAATATAAGAAAGCAAAGAAGATTTAAAAAAAGAAAAAGCAGTTAGTCTAAAAAATGACATGAAGAAAGACACCTATTTTTTTCTTCTTCCAAAATTGAAGGTATAAAAAAGCTGCATCACCAAACAAAAAGATCAGAATAACATAAATACCCGACTGTCAAAACAGAGAGACTCGCCTGCCTTTATTTTTTTTCTTTTTTTGGCATTTTTGCTAGTGCGCAACATAGGAGTGCCCCTTCAAATATAACATCTCCCGCAAAAAAAATAAAGTGTAATAATAACAACTTTCATTCACATTTGCCTTCCTTTTTTTTAACGGAAATCAACACGGCATATAAATGAACAAGTTTACCTACCCCTCTTGATCTCAATATGCAAGGTAAGTTTTAAAAAATGAAAGAGAAAAAGGCAATTCTCGCTCTTAAAAACTTGAAGTTATTTATATATTTGACCTCAACCTTTTAAAAAAATTAAGAAAAATGCAAAAAAAAGAAAGTAAAAAGCAAAAAAAGATGACATTCAACAGCTTTGAAAAAAATGCTTAAAAAGGAAAAGACATTTGTCAACAAATAGTTTTGGACGTTTGAGCTTAGAGTCATTAATGGGCCTTGAAACATGCTGCTTCTGCTGCCGCCCCAAAAAAGAGTAAACAAAATCTTTCAAGCTTTTTATATATTTTTGTTAATTTAAATACAAAAATTGCAAAAACTTGAACGGGTCAAGTGCTTCAAAGACGGCGGAAGATTGGCAAATTTTCTTAAAGGCAAAAATTTACAGAAACTGTAACAAAAGAAGAAAAAACAAAATATTGAAAAAAAGAAGAATGGGATAAAAAACAACAATATAAATGTTAATTGAAAAGATAAAAAGAAAAAGAGAAAAAAAAGGAAATCCAAGAAATAAATAGTTTCCGGAGAGAAGCGACAATCTCAATGCGGTCCATATTTTTTTTAAGGTGGCGCTCTCTTTTCTCTCTTTTTTCTTTTCTTCGATTCATGCTCAAACGCAACCCTACGGGACGAGCGCGAAAGTAAAACTGTTTTGATGGAAAAGAAGAAAAAAAATTGAAATATAGGCGGAGTTGGCCACTAAGAGGTCATTCATGACTTAAAAAAATTATACAATTAAAAATTAAATTTTGAATAAACATGGGTAAACAATAAGAGAGGGGGAAGAACAAAATTCAAAACCATTTTTGACATTTTAGCATGGGTAATTTTGTTCAGAAAAAAAAGTATTTGCTAATTGCAAAGTATGAAAAAAGTAAAACAAGTTTGTGACAAAAAAAAAGATTTTTTTATGAGGGAAAGCCGTGGAAATGACAGAACTTCATTCATTTACTTTTTTTTAAAAAGGGGAATACACTTTAGTAAAATAAACTAGTGCCAACAAAAACAACAAAAAATGCAGTGTCAAACATGATTGGTGCAATTATGACTGACGGAAGAGATAAATGAAGATTCAAAAAAAACAACAAGAAAAAATTCACTCTACCAATGTATTTAAAAATGAATAATCCTATGCTTATTAGAAAGGCGGAAAAGCAACAAATGAAAACTAAAAAATAAGGGAGTGAAATACGAATCCAAAAAATGGATAAATATAAATCCATGCAAAAGAAAAAAGTGAAAAGTAATTATTACATCACGGAATCATTACTGCTTAAAAAAGGGGCACTTTAAGATAAACATATCGTGCTTCAGATGAGTACAAATATATTATACATTTGTAACTGCCATGACAACGCTTTACCCTCTTTTTTTTATTATTATTTAACCCTTCTTCGTTAGCAGTTTCTTCATCTCTTATTAAATGTCCATAAATTGAGTAGCAGCTTTTTTATCCAGAAATTATTATTTTAAAAAAGACTTACTTTATAAAAATTGTTGCGCGTGTGCTCGGTTGTTGACAAAAAAAAAGAGGAAAAAAGAATTGGCAACGTCAAAAAGCTAACATATATAAAAAGATTAGTGTATATAAATACTTTTTTTTTGGGATGCCACCCGCTGATACTAAGTTGCCGACACGAATATCCCCTCCTACGCTCATTAGATTCACCATAGGAAGTCGCGCATTTATTTACACTAAAAAAGTGTTTGCATACTTTTTTTCTTCATTGTAGTAATTTACATGCAACAGGTGCTCATTAATATCCTATTTTAATCAGAGGTTTCTACCAAAAACTTATGAACTTAAAAAAATTGTAATTAAAAGGTTTTATAAATAAGTAACAATTTAAAGCCAATGCCAAAATAGAACATAAACTAAAACATTTTTTCTATTTCTATGTAAAACAGTTTTTATATCGCGCAATGTTTACTCCCCATCTTTTTTTTAAGCTTGGAAAACGGAAATCCGAAAAATGTTCAAATTTCAAGGTTTTTTTTCTATGAAGACTTAAGATAGTTAGTTACATAATCTTCGATTACTTGGGCTACTTATCGCATAAACCGTTTTTTTCTATCCTCTTTTATTGGGTTACCAAAAAAGACAACCAATTCCAGAGGCTTTAAGAAAACAATCTTTACAAAAACAAGTGCTTGTCCGCATAGATCAGATAACAAATTTTTATTTTTTTTCGGGAGCTCTCTTACGCAAATTTTCTCTTTCTCTCTCTTAAAAACATGAGTTTAATCAAGCAAAAGATAGATAGATATTTATGATGATGAAAAAAAATGTACAATATTATTTTCAAAAAAAATAAGAATGAAGAAAGACAAAAGAAACAAAAAAAATATATAATGCATTTAGCTCATCTGAAACAGAAAAAGATTTCGGCAGACCTTTTGATGCCCTAAAATGGAATACGATTCATTCCGGAAGCAACAGTTCCGGTATTGAAGCATGCAATATTTGAAAAAAATTTTTTAAAGAATCTTTTTAGACAATATATATCCCTCTCTTTTTTTCTCATAGAGATGCTGTTGAATTGCCACAAAAAAATAGACGAGTGCGCGAAATCAGAAGAATGAAAGAAAAATGGTTGCGCGTTTTTTTCATTCATATACTTCATTTTTTTTTTCTTTAAAAAAAGCGGACTAAATTCCGGCATAAATAATTGATCTCATTATTAAAAGAGGGCTAAAATTCGAAAGTGCCGCCAGTTTAAAGAAGGTCATCAATCTTTAAAACAGTAGTAACCAAAAAAATCTTTCATTAAAGTGATAATTAAAGAGGGATAAATAAAACCATCCATTATAGTATTTTTTTAGCAAGGACAAGTGGATGCAGATCTTTTTTAATCTTTTTAAAAAAGTGTAAGAAGAAGTAGCAGTTTTTTCTTTCAAAAAAAAGAAGCAAATAAAAAACTATTGCACAACAACAACAACAGGTAAAAGCCCGGAAACGACATATTTAAAAAGAAATATAATAAAAGTAAAAATGAAAGATATCATATTTCTCTTTCATTTAGCGGCAAAGTAAACATAATCGAACACCGTCAATCGGTGTTTATTGCCCATCAAAAGACTCATTAATAACATGGCGAAGAAAAACTGATGGAAGAATATCAAAAGGATAAATCCCCCCCTGAAGAGAAAAAAAGGTTGTTCTGTTACAAATATATATGTTTTTAAATTTGTGACAATTTAAAAAATAAAATTTATTACTTGTTGTTCGCTTTTGAAAAAAGAAGCTTTCTCTTTCTCTCTCTTTTTGAATCACCATAAAAAAATCAAATCATTTTTACATAAAACAACATCCATTTAATATCGAGAGTAAGTAATTTAGACAAAAAAAGAGAAAAAAAGAATGAAATGAACAAAGGAAGATACCGCTTGTCAAGGAGAAGAAGAAGAAGGATAAAAAGGGGAGATGTTAGAAAGAAATTTATAAAGAGAGCTGCTGCAAAAGAAACAAGTGTGTGGATAAACTTTTTTTTATTTGTGAAAGGTTGATTGAAAATGACCAACCGCGCACATTAAAAAAACTTTTTTCTACATAAAAGAAAAACATAGAATAAAGGAATTTTTTTATGGAAGAATTTTAAGGATAATCAAATTATTTTTTTAAAAAAATAACAAAAAAGCTTAAACTTGACATAAGATTTTTAAAAAAAAACCAATCCGTTCCCTTAAAATTTTAATAAATAGCAAAATTGCACATTACTTTTTTTTGACAGAAAATATCAAAAGTTAAAATAAACCACATGTTTTACACATAATTATACAAGGCCTGCAACTGCTCTTTCATTATCTTTTTTTTCATATTTTTTTTTCTTGTGTTATGTCTATTTTGAAGAAAGAAGAGCTGTTGCCCCCGAGATGCAAAAAAAGATGTAATGGAAAATGAATATATCTACATAGGAAACAGAGAGAAAGATATCTTTCTCATCAAGGTTGGTGACAGAAAAGACAGGAAATGGACGACAAGTTGCAAAAATGCCCAAAAGGCAAAATTTCTGGCGCCGATTCAAATAACAGGTCAAAAAAATGAAGAAATTGTCGAAAAACTGAGCAAAAGAGAAAGAAAGAACAAAATGATGAACGAGAAACAAATCGAGCGATAATAAGTACAACATTTTTGAGCTGATAGATTGTCAATCACTCAATTTTCATTTAAATTTGAACAAGAGTTTTTTGTATTGAAATATCAAAAGAAACACTGAATTTTGAACAAAAAAAATTTTTTAAAAACGTGGGAAAAAGTTAATTCAAAAAAAGATAAATGCATCGATCAAAGGTGGATAAAGCTTGAATAGCAACAAATATCTGCCATCAATAAAATTTTTTAGGTGGTCTGAATTAATGTTAAATTGCAAACATTAAAATTTTAAATTTCAGCAAAAAATAGGGATAAAAAATAAAAGAAAAAACTTTTAATCGAAACAAGAAAAAAATCAAATAATAATCAAATTATGCAAGATTTAATAAATCTCTCTGTTGCTTTTCTTTGTCTCACTTTTTTTGGCATCGATTTGAAAGCGACTAAAAAAGAGTTTTTTTTGAAAAAAAAAGCAGCATGTCAAAGAAAAGAAAGAGGAAATTCCTTAAAGCCTTTTTTGACAGTAACCTGATGATAATGTCATGCCTATTGTTTTTTTACACCCTAAGATATTAGCGCATAAACAACAATGGGGCCTTCGTTTGATGTGTCAATTGCCCATCAAACCCGGCAATTTATGCAAATAAAAGAGGTATAACCCAGAGGAAAAAATTGAAGAAAATCCAATAACAATAAAGTTAAAAAAAGGGAAAGAGAAAGAACCCACTGAAGCTCAACAAAAGATGTCTAGTTTTTGGCATTTTTTGAAAAAAAGGAGAAAAAAGATTTTGATTCACCCATCTTCTAAAATTTATTTGTCAGGGTCAGTACAACAATAACAAAAAAAATCCATGTAAATACAATTTATGACATAAAAATAGAATTCTTTGTCTTTGTCATTTTTTTATGGAAGAAAGGCGCGGTATCCGCCATAACTAAATTGTCGTATCAAAATTTCTTTCCGTTTACTATCTTCATAGAAAAAAACGGCAATTTTGGATACTATAAAATATCTGCATATACTTGACCGAAGAAGTCCTTCTATGACCTATTCAATGCCGTAAAAAAAACTTCCAATTGTTTCATCTTCCTTCTTCTTCTTCTCCCTTTCACAAGATTGCGGTTTACAAAAAAAAGAGAGAAGAGCTGTAAATGAGTAGCGCGGCTCATTTAAAAAAAAGAGAGTTTTCCCACTTGATGGTCACTTGTGTAATATTATAAAAACTCAATGAAAAGTCGGCACACTTTTGTATTTTTTTAGTAAAAAGGTTGTTTCATGTGCGAATATAACTTTATGATGAATCAACTGGTGCCCTCCGTTCTTTTCCCAAAACTTTTTTTATTATTAAAACATTACAACACCCAAAAAAATAAGTAATAAATAAGGTTAAAAAGCAAACACATATATTAATTATGTCACCGGAGGAGAATATATATACGATTTATATAAAAAAAAATTAAATTAAATGAAAAAATTTTAAAAATTCAAAGAAGTGTTTCATTATGTGATCCCCAGAATAGCCGCTTAAAGATTTCATGTTGGGCTGTTATTGATGATGAAGTGGATAATTGATCTTCATGAAAATTTGAAACTAAAGCTTTATCACTTTTTACTGGAGTTCTATAGGATATAGTATCATTATCATTAAGGCTTAAAGAGCGAGCACGATATCCATTTTGAATTGGATCACTTGTAACACTGCTTTCATTTGCATGTCCATTAATAAGGCAAATATTTTCAGGAGAAGCTGGTGTTTGTGGGCTCTGAAATTTGAATTTGTAAAAAATATATTTCTAATGTAAAAACAAAACATACAGTATTAAGGGTTCGATGTTCTGCAGATTCACATTTAATCCAATGCTTTAAAGTATAAAAAAATTCATTACATAATGGAGCTTGACATGCCAAATAAATTGGAACTCGAAAAGCACATGAAAGATTTGTTGCAAGTGAAACGAAATCCAAAGCAATTGCATAAAAGCTAAATAAAAAAAATATTATTTTGTAATCTCTTTCAAAATTTTCAAACCTGTCATATCTTTCAGCTAAAGAATTTTTGTCAACATGCTCCCAAATTGTTAAAAGTACATTCATGATATTTGAAATAAGATAACAGCAAACGACAAGAATCATTGTACGAGTTGCTGAACGGGTTGTCTTTTTTCGTTTTGATACTTCAATTGTATTATTAATTAAATCTGCACAACTTTGCTTTTGTTGATGTGATAAAGCTTTAACAATTCGAATTTGAAAATATGCCAAAATAAAGAAAGGGAAAAAGATTGTAACAAAATTTCGATACCAAAATCTCCATACAGTATGATATGGTGTATTAAAGACAAAATCAGCAAATCCAATACCCAATTCTGTTACAAGTCCAGCACATTCAGGTGAAACACTTATCTTAAAAAATTCGAAAATTACCCTACAGTCTACCAAATGCAAAATGCTTACATTAAATTCAAAATACATTGTTCCTTTACTTATAACCCCAAAAACGATTGCACAAAAGGCAATTAATTTTCGATTCCTTTGAACCAATGGAAGTCTATGAGAATTTGTTGTAATACAATATCGCTCAACTGTTGCAGCCAAAATTAAGAAAGATGATGAAGTTATTGCAATATGGGATATCGTAATCATTGGAATCATATAACTCATCCAAAGTCGTACAAGAAATGCTGAATGTAAATAATCAACCAAAACATTTACGGACATCAAAAAAATGTATGCAAAACTGACAAAGATATCAAAAAATGCCAAAAGCATTAAATACACGTTATAACTTGTTCGATGATATTTTCTATAAAAAAAGATGGATTAAAATATTAATTCCATAATGAAATTAATTTCTTACCTTGAAAGAAGCAAAAAGAATAAAAATGAATTTTCACATACAGAAATTATTGAAACAGTTGTACCAAAAACTGTTACAATCCAAAAGCGATATTCTGTTAATGGAGGTTCATAGTATATACAATGTGGTGGAAGATCAGTAGAATTTATGGAATTATTATTGAAAGTATCATTGGATAAAAAATCAAGAACGGGATCAGATGTTGTTGTCAAAAAAAATGGATCACCATCTTCCATAAAACTCATTATTGTGTGTTTCCAAAATTATTATTTTTTGATTTCAATATTGTCAGGGCCTGCTACTTTTTATGAGTCAAACAAACATTGCTAAAAATGAAATCTATTTTTTAAAAGAAGCTTTTCTCTACCATAACATGCCAGAAGGCATTGGATAAACGAAATTCTACCACGGTAACATCGTTTTTTTTTTTAAAAACTAATAAAAAAGAAGAAAAGACAAAACTAAAGAAAAAAGCATTGGTTGAAAAGGTTTATATATTGGCATTTTTCAACAATGATAAATGTTAGCTTTTCAGACCCTCCTATTAATTTCCTTTTAAAGTAAAAAAAGAGATTTATTTAAGAAAAATGGCTATACCAACATTATCTCCCCACCTCTCTTCATCATCAAAAGCTAAAAAATGGAAGTGATAAAAATTTATGAGTATTTTTTTAAAAAGCAAAACCATACTAAACGCAATAAATAATAAGAAAAATGCAAAAAATGGAAGGAAAAAAAATATACAACATTATTCTCTTCGTTAAAAATGTGTCGGTTATCTATCTCTTTAAAATGTCAATAATTAATTTTTTTTTCAAGCTTACAAATTACAACATAAAAAAACAAAGCAGTTTTAAACGAAAAAATGTGATAATTAAAGGGCGGATAAGTAAGAAAGAATGGGATTTTTAATAAAAATGACATTTTAAAATTTTTGCAAAAAAAACGTCTAATGATTTTTTATGGACTGAAAGGAAGTACAGTAGTAAGCTTTTGTGGATTTAAAACAAAAAAGAGTAAACTCGGTAGGTATTTATCCTACCAATGTATAAAAAAAATCAAAAAACAAATGAATACACTTTTGGGACAGCTTTTTTTGCTGATGGTGGTATATATTCTTCTTTGATATTTGAAAGATAAAAACGTCATGAAATTTGACAGCAAAGCATATGCCAAATAGCTTTATAGACTTTTTAAACATACATTTTTTTCTCAGCTATTGGAATAAAAACAGCTTCATTTTGTTTTAAAACTTTTAAAATCAATTGTTTAAAAACTTTTATAACAAACAAAAGCACAGCCAAAAAATATAAAAATAAAATGTTCCATATTTAAAATTCCCTTGTTTAATTGTTATTAACGTAAGAAAAAAAGAAGAAGAAAGAAGAGGAAAAATGGTTGGTGTCTTGGGAAGTGCTGGCATTTTTTTTTGTAAAATTTTATGTAAAGCGCCTTTTTATTTTTATATAAATTTGTTCCCGCATTTTAAATGAGGTTGCTGTTAAAAAAAAACAACAATACATAGGGCAGAAAGCAGCTTAAGGTCAAAAAGAAGAATGATGTTTTTATGATTATAAAGTTTAAAATTTATTTGGTAGATAAGACAAATTTCAAAAAAATGTTTAACAATAAAAATGGAACACAGAAATCAAAATTTGGTTTAAGTGCAGCATAATCCCGAAATTCCCATAGGGAGATATCGATGATATCAAGATGTAACTTTTATTAAACTTAAAAAGTTTAATAAAAGTTACAAAATATCACGTGTAATCATTTAAAAAAAAAGTAAGTATGGAAATAATAAAAAAACAAAGATTGTGTTTTTTTAGCATAAAATAAGATTTCCTTCCAAAAGTCGAGCAAAATGCAACAAAAACTAAAAAAAGCAAGGAGAGATAATTGCGTTTTACGTCCTACATAACATAGAATTTATTGAGCAAAATTTCTTTCTTTTTCGATGCTTTCTACCCCCTTTCTTAGCTCCTTTCTGATGCACAGAATAACGCGATTCACCGTCACTTAAAAATTATCAAATTGGCCTCATGCCCACACTATTGTTTTGCTTTCGTTAGGCTTTTTTTCAACAATAAAATATTATTAGAAACAAACAAATAAAGGCCATTTTTTAAGACTTTTGCAAAAAATAAAGTTTTTAAACAAAAATAAAAATTTGGGTTTTAAACAATCCTTACAAATTTTAACTCCATTTTTTCTTATTCCAATTTGCACTTTGTCTGAGCTCTCACCAGAACGTTTCGAATATTGCATTTTTTTTCTTCTAAACTTGGAGCCTTTTTAAAAGCAATTTGATTATAGAAAAAACATATATATTGACAGTCTTGGAAACGGTTTTTTTAAAGAAAAAAGGGCAAAAAAGAATTCACATAAAAAAATAAAAAGTTGAAAAAAACCTATTTTTTCGTTGTTTTTTAGAAAAAAGTGAAGATTTTAAAAAAGCTTACGTAAAAACGGGCAGAATTTTGTTCAATTTTTTTTGGAACAACGTGCAAAAAGTTGAACAATGAAAAAAGACTTTTGCCCAAAATAAGGAAAAGAAAACGTCTTTTTTTTTGTTATGAAGAAAAAAAAGTGACGATGAAATCAAATTTATTCTTGATTGAAGAATAACCTCAAAATTCTTTTCCCACTCTTTTTTTCAATGTTTCTATTTTTTTACTTCGTTTTTTTGAATGTCAAGATAGTAACAACATTTGTTAACAGCATTGAGGAGAGACATCAAAAAAAAGTCGAAAAAAACGTTTAAAAGATTTAAAATCTTTTTATGTTTGAAAAATAATATGCAAAAGAAAAAAAATTTCCTTATCTCAAGGAAGGAAGTGTGAAATACAGTACCCGAAAAACAAATTCTTTTCAAAGGTATCAATTTCACTTCTTTTTTCCCCTTTTTCAAATCAATCAAACTTTCGCACCTCTAAAATTATTTTTACAACTAAGTAGTAATTTTGTTTAAAAAAAAAGTTAAATAAATAATCCAAACAAAAAAAATGTGTCTGCTGCATATATACGGTAATGTGATTAATGTGGAGTTTTATATTATAGGGTTATATTTTTTTACAAATTGAGTTTTTCGTGCAAATACTTAAAGCATGCCCATAAAAAATAAGAACAGAAAGAGGGGAAAGGCAATTTGAATGCAAATAAAGGGTTGTTTTGAAGAGAAAAGTGGGGGAT
>JAQIXH010000073.1:0-24420 GCA_034700145.1 Panagrolaimus detritophagus
CAAATTCAAATGGACAATTTGTTGCACTTCCTGATACCGATGATCTCTTAAAAAAGGCTTGTATATCTGTAAAAACAAAACCAATACCTGTTAAAAAAGTTTCATAATTTTTTTTATGTTTATGTTTTTTAACGTTTTTTAATAAATTTATAAATTTAATTTTTGTTGTTTAAAAAATGTGGATTTGATGCATTTAAAATTATTCGAAGGGGGATTGTAATTGGAATGCCGTAATTTCTTTTGAATGTGTAATGCTATTTTTTGTTATTACTGTTAGATTTTTTCTCTTTGAAAAATTTATTGAATTACGTTTTTTTTTCAAAATTCTACCAGGTCGTTCATAAAGTTTTGTCAAACGGTTTTTTCTATGGAATTTTGAAATAAAGGCCTCTAAAAATCTGAAATTTTGCATGAAGGTAGCCTGTGACCTCGGTCTTTGATAAAATTTTTTTCGTCCGGTTATTTTTGTCTTTATTTTTTTTGACCGTTCACCAGTTTTTTATTAAGCGAAAAAATTAAAAAAGAGCAGAAAAAGTTTTTGCAAAATTGAAAATTAGTGCTAAATTTTAGATTGCATAAGTTTTTTAGAAATTAAAAGTTTTTGAATGAAAAAAGTTTTAAAAAAAGCGCCGAAAAAAGAATTTTATTTTTAAAAGCGTTTTTAAATGAAATTTTATTGCCGAAAATACCTGTCTTTTGCCAAAACAAATTACTTCAAGTAATTTGTTTTGTTACCGTTCTACGCCACGAGGAGGCAACAGGTTATGGTAGAACAAAAAATGGAAAAGACTTACGTTTTAACAGCTGCATTTCTTCCATCTCTTCTTTTTCTTCCATTTCTTCTTCTTCCATTTCTTTTTTTTCTTCTTCTTCTTCCATTTCTTCTTTTTCTTCTTTCATTTCTTCTTCTTTTTCTTCCATTTCTTTTGATGAGAGGTGGCTTGTCGATAAAGGAACCTGAAATCTGAACCCACCCCCATTAAACCCCCTAAAAAAATAAAAAAAATGACTCACATTTGAAGCAGCATCCATAATAGCAGCATCAATAGGGCCCGTCAGCCAGAATAAAGGCTCGTCAACCTGAGGCGTGCACACCTCCGCCTACCTCGCTCCAAGATACAGCTTTATGTGTTTTCGAACTCTGAACTGGTTGGCCCCCCAGTATAAGAGTTGTCGAACACAACCGCTGCACTCTTCGCTTCAGACGTAAAGAGACTGACGGATTTGACGAGTATATATAGACGAGTATATGCTATTCAAATTAGCATATCCATTACATTCTCATGGGAAATTTCTCATGAGAAAAAACTTGAATAACGAATGTTCGCAGCAAAAATATGCAAATTTTTAAGCTGTAAATCTTATCTATATTTTCAAATCAATTTAGACAATTCTATCTTTATTTCAGCTCGTTCATTGAAAATTTTCAAAAATTCTGGTCTCGCCACGAAAATGCTCCAGAATCCTATGAAAAATTTAAGTATTACAAAAAAGCGTTACTGGACCTTCTGACCGAGGTCACAGGCTACCTTCATGCAAAATTTCAGATTTTTAAAGGCCTTTATTTCAAAATGCCATAGAAAAAACCGTTTGACAAAACTTTATGAACGACCTGGTAACACAACTCAATTAAGCCACATATTGAACCTTTACCATTTTGGATGCCCGAAATAATTATTTCTAAACCTTTATCAATTATGGCAGGGCATTCTTTTTTGCATGTTTCTTGTATGACAGGAATATGGTCACAAGCGTAATTACATGCAATGGCAACTTTCTATAAAATATGTTTGTAATAAAAATGTAAAAAATACGTTCAAAATGTACACTTACCTCTTTGATGGTTCCTTCATTATTATGTAACAAATTTTTAAAATAATCAACGAAAACAATACATAACGAGCACAAACCGGGGAATTCTTTCGGATTATCAATTAATAATTACACAAATTCAAATGCTTTTAGGCCATTTCAGCTTCGATTAGAAGGTAATAAAAAATGGAAGTCTAATGAAATGAAAGGAATAATTCACAAGGATTTATGCAAAGAATCTTTTAATTATCAAATGGATTATCTTCGAAGCTTTATTAATTCATATCCAAACAAACCGAAATTTTCAATAACATGGATGATAAATTTAGCACATAATGACATAAATGCCCTCTATCATACTGATGATTATTTTTATAATTTTTTTAAACGTAATCAGAAAAAGGTGATTTAATTTTTCGTTTTTGTTTTTTAAATATTTTTTTTTCAGTTGAACAATTCTTACGTAATTTTTATGGGAGATCATGGAATTCGATTTGGTGGACTTCGAAACACCGATATTGGAGAAATTGAAGATAATAATCCATTCTTATTTTTATCAGTGCCTGCAAATTTAAGAACAAATACAAAATTAACAAATACTTTGAAAGCAAATTCAAAAATGCTCATAACACATTACGATATTTATGCAACATTTTTGGATATTGTAAAAGTACGTGTTAACATTATTGCTCATTTAACTGTAAATAATATTTTCAGCCTTTAAATCCACGCATTTCAAAACCATTAATAAAAGGCAACTCACTTTTTCAACCATTACCACAACCTCGAACATGTGATAAACTTTTTATTCCATTTCAATATTGCATTTGTAAACCAAAAACAATAACATTACCAAAAAACAATACTATTGCAATTCCTGCAGCTGAAAAAATGATTGCACAAATGAATTCAAACTTACGTGAATCTGATGAAACAAATGATTGTGTTTTATTAACTTTAAACACAAATGCTTCAATAAAAGTTGAAGAATTTGTTGATAAATCAAATATTAAAGTTTATCAAATTACTTATAGTACTTTACCAGGGAACGGTGAATTTTGGGGTTATATATCTCAAATGGAAAACAATGAAACTTTAAATATTTTATCTGAAAAATTTCCAAGATTAAATGCATATGCTCCGCAAGCATTTTGTGCTTCAACGGCCAGTTTTGCATCATATTGCTTTTGCAAAAGCCTTCTGAATCAAACCACAACTTCAAATCCTATAGTGTCAACTTCTTGAGATTAAAAATTAAAAAGTTATAAAGAAAACTCTCCAATAATATAAATTTTAAATTATTGGTATTTTTTAAAAATCAAAGTTTGCATTTTTGTTTTAATACAAATATTTAATGGTGATTTTGTATGATAAAACTTTATTTTTTTCTAATCATTTTTATATTCATTTGCATATCGCTTTCTGAAAAATATTAAAGCTTTGTTTATTTTTGAGGCTTTTCTCCGCGAAATATTTATTCAGCAAAACAAAAAAAAGTATCTATGAAAAGAAATAAAAATCTATTGACGAATTTTTGATTTCTTTTTTTTCAATATTGCTTTAAATCAAACATTCCTCTTTTTTCTCCTTATTTTAACGCTTATCAATGAAAATAACATTGACTTATGGGTGTAATAAAAAAGAAGAAGAGCACATACATACATGTACTTACAAATATATATATTCTATTCAATCAATGATGACAAAAAACAAAAAAGTTTTCTGCATCTTTGTAATCTGTGATCAACGACACAAAAATATTTTTCAAATAAATGATATAAAAAAAACTCTTTATATAGCTTTTTTAACTTTGAATCTCTTCTAATTTTAAAAAAATTTGATTCAATTTGAAACAACGAAGGACGATATTTTGATTCTTCCAATAAAATCAAATTAATTGCTGATTGATCAAATCTATGACATCCAGAAAAACGATTTGGAAATTTTGTCATTAAACTGTAATCACAATTTGTAGGGGAACCTGTCGGTCCCATACATTCAGGATGTAAGGCACATGTTATAAATTTTTTCATAATTTTCCATCCATTTTCACTTCCAATCCAAAGTATTAAAGGACGTTTTTTGTTTTTTTATAACATTCGAGCATTTTTGCTGTTCTTAGGCACAAAAAATTTTTGTGTCTCAGAATCTGCTAAAAATGTTTCACTAGGGGTTATTGAGGTCCAGGAACATGATTTTCATCATAATATTTAATGTTTTTCAGGTGGATTCTGAAATACAGTATACCGGCACCAGAATCCGATTTCTGGAGCGTGTTACCAGAAAATTACAAAAGTGGTGTCATTCGATAGCCCTGGACTCGGTGAGTCTGACAAACCCTCAAACATCCAAATTTGACCCATTTTAGCTAGTTTAACATCACTTTGAAGCTCAAAAATAAGCTAAAATTATGGTATTTCAGCTCCAGAATCCACCAAATATCGATCGAGGAAAAAAAATATCGGTATCACAGATCCCTGATTCAAATATACTACTAAATTTTGGCATCCTTTGTGTACTATAATAGATTTACCAAATTCATCGTAATTTGCTAAAAATATTTTATTACAATCTTTTTTATCTAGGTACATTCTCAGGCAATTTTATGAAAAGTGTCAAACGAAAGCTAACATTTTGGAAATATGGTTTTGATTTCGAAAAGATTTATATAAAATACCATAAAAGATTGTTTTACCATAATAAAAATGACAAAACAATACAAAATTAAAAATTAAAAATTGTGCAACGGAAAAATATTAATTTTACTTTTAAAACGGAAAAACTTTTATATTCATTAACATCAAATGTAACTCACAAAAGCGTCACAACATTTAATAAAATTCTTTTTTTTTGAAATAAAATATGATTCCTGATTTAAATTCAGTTTTTCCAAAATCAAATTGTTAACAGATTAAATCGAAAAAAATCCAATGGTTTTTTCATAGTTTATTGGAATTTTTATGTAATTAAGTCGCAGATTTAATATGGAGTTTGTCAAAAATTGATTCTCATGCATGCTTTTGAGTAAATAAATTCGTTTGAATAAAGAATTCATGAATTTTTAGGTGTTAATTTAAAAATGACTATATTTAACATCTATCCCGCAAAACTAAGCTTAAATTTAAACGCGTCAAACGCATCTCTGACATAAAAATATTATTCATCAAATTTCATTGATACTCTCGACGACACATATGAAAAAAGAACAATGCAAAATCAGGCAAAAAGCGTTGGTTTTTTTACATTCACACTTTTGTGTCAAACAATAGAAAATAAAAAAAGACAATAGAAACAAAACATTCATTGTGAGTATACAACAGTAAAACTGCAGAACTTTCATCACAAATTGATAATTGCCTGATGAAATTTGTTTCAAATGTAACTGATTTATTTATAATTTGTCGCTAAGACTTATTCAATTTTATAAATATTTTTTATTCTCTGCTTTTTTTACATCTTATTCATATTTTTTAATACATTAATTAATTTCTTCTTATTTTCTGCCACACTCTATGTTTGGTGTTTCTGAAAGAAATACATTTTTATTTATTTCGGAAATACATAAAAATATATTAGTGGGATAAAACTTACTCTTTTTGTCTTTACAGGAGTTAGTAATTATATGGGTGTTAAACCAACACAAATTTAAGATCAAGTATTATGAAAAAACAGAAAAATCCTGATATTCAATTACTTCGAGCGGCTGCTATTATTTCTGTGTTAGGATTTCATTTAAGGCCAGAATATGTACCACAAGGATATTTGGGTGTTGATATGTAAGTTTCATTCTATTTCAATAAGCTTAAAGGTTATTCGACATTATTGCCAAAAAAGACTGCTGCATATTTTTGTTCATATAATGGTACAGGAAAAGCTAAGATATTCTTTACTGGAAATAGTTATGCTTTACGACAACTTGCTGGAATTAAGAAAGCTTTAGAAGGAAAATATAAAAAATTATATTTTGCTGCTCGTCCTGCTTGCTTAACATTTGAATCATTCAATAAAGGATATGAAAGTTATTGGCAATGTGGAGAAATTTTTAATAAAACTGTTCAATTTTTGGAGAAATTTAAACCTGATTTTTTGATTATTAGCCAAAAGTACGTTTTATTAAGAAATTTAGATAATTCAAATTTTTCTTTTTTAGAATAAGCGGCAATAACGGCTTTAAAAAACTTCTTAATTCTACAGAAGCTTATATCGAAGATAAAGCAACAAGTGAAGTTGCAAGATATTTTCAAATGTTTTCAAAATTTACTCAAAAAATATTTGTTATTGAACCACATCCAACTTGCACATTTAATCCTGCTTTAACTCTAGCAAAAGCAGTCGCACAAAATAAAAATATTTCAACCTATAACCTTTATTTAACAGTACGTTATTTTCAATACCTAAAATAATTAAAAACTATTTATTTTTAAGAAAGTTAAGGCACAAGTTGATCCAGGTTGGCAAAGAATAAAAGCTGCAATGAAAGGCTGTCCAAAATGTACAGCAATTGATGTATGAGATGATTATATTGAAAATGGAAGATATGCTGTATCTGATTCAAGAACGAAATTATCATTCTTTTGTGACAATAATCATTTATCTCCTCCAGGAGTTGAAAGAATGATTCCAACTTTAAAAAAATCGTTTAATCAAGCATTGACAGAACTTAATTTATAATTACATTTATTACATTTGTTTTAAAAATGTAACATCATCAAATATTATTACAAAAAACTTTTTTTCATTTTTATAATAGAACTTTTTATATAAAATATTTATTTTAACTTTGAATCTCTTCTAATTTTAAAAAAATTTGATTCAATTTGAAACAACGAAGGACGATATTTTGATTCTTCCAATAAAATCAAATTAATTGCTGATTGATCAAATCTATGACATCCAGAAAAACGATTTGGAAATTTTGTCATTAAACTGTAATCACAATTTGTAGTGGAACCTGTCGGTCCCATACATTCAGGATGTAAGGCACATGTTATAAATTTTTTCATAATTTTCAATCCATTTTCACTTCCAATCCAAAGTATTAAAGGACGTTTTTGTATTGTGTGGATTTTATTGTCTAAAAAAAGATGTGTATTAAAATATATAACAGATTGTTTTTAAAACTTACAGCTTTTTTATTTATATGCGGAAAGCATTCAAACATTTTTGGATGTGTTACAGAAAACATATTATGGCTATTTGAAGCAAGTAATGTTACATCTGTTGGATTTTGTTTAATCACATCCGAAATCAAATTCTGCAAACATATTTGATGAAATTATGTAGAATGTTAACTTACAGAAAAATTAAAATTTGGATCAAATCTTATTGAAGTATCAACATTTAATATTACTTTGTATTTTTGCAATGATAAAGCTTGATAAATTGGCTTGAATCTATATTGTGACAAATCTTGTACATAATCTGGATAATCTGACAAATTTAATGGAATAATTTTTGCAATTGGACATAATTCTGAATACAATGTTTTTACAGTTTCAGAAACATCATTTGATAAATATATTAAAAATGGTGTATTATTTAATGATGGATTTTGTTGAAAACTGTCACAACTTCGGCTGTAAAATGATAGCAAATATATTAATATAAATATTATAGACTTATTTACATTGCTTCACTCAAATGATTTAATGAAGAAAATGAAACAATTGCTAAATCTTTTAGCCCCAAAGTTTCTATTTCTTTTAGAGATACAAAATTTGAATTTTTTAAAAGTGAATTTAACAAATTCATATTTTTATCATCTAAATTTTTGCATCCTTTATGTATTACAATTGATTTACCAAATTGATCATAATTTGCTAAAAAGTTCTTTTTTAAACTTCTCAATTGGCTGCATTTTTGAAGTTTTAAAGATCAAACAAATGCTAACGTTTTGGAAATATATTGATTTCTAAAAGATTTAAATAAAATACCATAAAAGATTGTTTTACCATAATAAAAATGAATAAATAATATAAAATTAATAATTGTGCAACAGAAAAATATTATTTTACTTTTAACAGAAAAACTTCTATGCATGTTTTTTTTGAATGATGAATGTGAAAGGATTACAACATTTAATAAAAAAAACTTTGTTAAAGCATGATCCCTGACTTAAAATAAATATTTTTCAATAAAACTGTCACCGGATTATTTGTGAAAAAATACAAACAATTTTTTCATGGTTTATTCAGTTGAATTTTTTATGTAAATAAGCTGCAAATTTTGTTTGGTTTTTGTCAATAAAAAAATAAACTTATGCTCAGTTTAAAGTAAATATATTCGTTTAAAAAAAGAGTTCATGAATTTTTTCTAAAAAAATGCTTATTGGAAAAGGTCTATTTAACACCTATCCTGAAAAATTGAAGCTATTGATATTAGATAGATTTTTAAAATTTTTTTTCGCTTCTACTAAAAAAGTGGCAAGCAAGCATCATAAAGAAAATTTTAAAAGGTGGAAGGGGACTAAAATTAAACAAAAATGATTTCACTTTTTAAGATTTCTTGTAAATCACAAAACTGTTTGTAAATGTATCTGAAACCTTAAAAAAAGAGCATCAAATTTATTTTTTTAAAAATGGTCAAAAACTTATCAAAAAAAGAAGCACAAGTTAAAGTGCAATTTTTTTCTCTTTGCATACCCACAAAAAAATAAGTGATTTTTTTTATTTTTTCAGTTTTTAAGGATCCTTAAAAGCAATGAACAAACGAAATGATTTACAGTGGCTTCGAGCATTAGCAATTTTTGCTGTATGTGGATTCCATTTAGAGCCTAAAATAATTCCATATGGTTATTTTGGAGTTGATATGTATGTTTTAAAAGAGTATCTGACTTTAACATTCTCTTTTGGATTTAGATTTTTTGTTTTATCTGGTTATTTAATGACAAAAATATTATCAAAAAATGGAAATTTAATAACATTTTATAGAAATCGAATAAAACGAATTTTTCCAACATGTTTATTTGTAATTTTTATTTTATCCGCTGTTGGATATTTTCTTTTATTACCAATGGATTTTGAATTTTTTAAAGTTGAAATTATTTGGTCAATTTTTTTCATAAATAATATGTATCCAATTTTTCAACAAAAACAATATTTTGAAATGGTAAAACAAATTTTAACTTTTTTATTTATTTTTATAATTTAGGTTTCTGAATTCAAATTTTTGCTACATACTTGGTCATTGGGTGTTGAAATACAATTTTATTTAATTGCACCATTCTTGATAAAATTTCTTTTATCCCGACAAAAACCACTTTTTTGGATTTCTTTCATTGGTTTTTCTTCATTTTTATTACAATTAATTGTTTCAAATGAATCAGTTGCATTTGGATTAGTATTTTGTAGAATTTGGCAATTTTTAGTTGGCACATTTGTTCATTGTTTTACAGAAAAAGAGACAAACAATGAGGTTAGAAAAATTCTAATCAAGGTTTTGCAAAATTGAAATTTCGAATTCGTAAATTTCGAAACGCCGAAATCAAAATTTCGGTATTTCGATTTTCGACGCGAAAATAATTTCGGCGTTTCGGGGCCTAAAATTGAAATTCGGACATGATAATTTTTTCGATATTTCGGTGTTTCAATTTCGGACAAAAAAATTTTTTGGTGCTGGGCTGCAAAATTTATTTTGGTAATTTCGATATTTCGATTTTGCAGAATTTTGATACTAATCACTTTTGTTAATGTTAATTTAACAAAAATTTGAGAATGATATCGAAAATGCTGATAATAATTACAATTTTACGATTTTATCATTTTTTGGACTTATTTCAATTTGCTTTTATCCTTTATCTTTGAATCATATTTATTTTTTTCCTATTATATTGCGAACCCTTGGAACCGGAATTGCTGGAATTTTTATTGCATTAAATGCAATTCAACCGATAACATTAAATCCAAAATTAGATTCATTTTTGGTTTTTGTCGGTGATGCTTCATATGTTATATATCTTGTTCATTGGCCAATTATTATTTATTTTAAATATTATTCAATTTCTTATGGTTAATTTTTTCAAATATTTTGTTTTAGGTTTAAATTATTATTTTTAGGAATTTTATTCACATTATTTTTTATTATGGCATTTTCATTAATATTATTCAAATTCTTTGAAATTCCAATGAGAAAAATGTCTATTCAACAAAATATTTATTTTATTATATTTTGTTATATATTTATTTTTTCATTGTATTTCATTAACAATGAAAAAGTGAGCAAGTAAATTTGAAAATCAAGCATTTACTGGAATTGTTGGCGTCGTTTTTCACAGTTTCATTGAACGCCTGATTTTCAAGATTTGTCCAGAAAAAATTTTTTATAGCGCATTAATTCCCTCTTTAAATGAACTTAATTATCCAAAAATTTTAGTATTCTTCATTACCAAATATTATTGAACAAAATGAAATTGAAGCAAAATCATGTCAAAAATTTTATTATGACAATTGCGAAAAAAGTCCTATCCTTGATAAATATCTAACAGTACGACCAAAATCTGAAAAACCTGAAAGATATTGTTCGTATAAGGTATGATAAAAAATATATTCCCGAAGGGATTTAGAAAATTTACATGAAATTAATTAATAAAACTGCTACTGACCTAACAAATTTGAAGTATCAAATTCGAAAAATAATATATTTTATTTTAGTTAAATCCAAATTCGAATAAAATAATAATGATAACCGGAAATAGTTTGGCATATTTTCAAATTAGAGGAATTTTGGATGCAATAAAAGAATCAAAAACCCAATTTAAGGAAGCAATTTTTATTACACATCCAGCTTGCAGTATTATTGCTGGAAAATTAAACAATATAAAAAAAATAACTTGTGAAAATTTTGATGGATCTTTTGATGCTTTATTAAATGCAACAAAACCTGATATTATTATACATTCTTCAAGGTATGTAAATATCAAAAAATGTAAATATTTAATTGTTATATATTTATAGATTGGATCATTTTACTTCTCAAAAAGTGGAATCTGTAAATATTTCAGAATCCGATATTTATTACAAAGAATTCAAAAGATCAATATTAAATACTGCAAAATATACGAAACGTTTTATTATTATTGAACCAAATCCAATAATATTTAGGTATTGTTTTTTGGAAATTTTTTCAATTTGAAATTTTGTAGTAAAACATATCAAAATCCGCTTACAATTGCACATACATTACAATTAAATGGATCTATTTCGGCTTTTAATGTTTCCATTGAAGTAAGCTATTTTTATAACAGCTTTTTCGTTTTTTTAGTGTTTTACAAAAAACTTATTAGAGATTTCACGAAACTCAAGATCCAACTTGGAATCGTGTAAAAAAAGCTGTTGAAAATTGTTCAAATTGTATTCTTATTCCAACTCAGAATCTTTTTTGTCAAAAAACCAATTGCTTTGCTGTCGATCTTCGGACACAATTAGGGATGTATTGCGATTCAAATCATTTAACTCCAAGATACTCACTTTGTTTAAAACCAAATATTCTTCAAGCAATTGATTTCAAAAAACCAAAAATGAATTTTAATTGTGATTTATCGGTTTTAAAAATTTAAACTTCTTCAATGAATTTTTTTATTAAAAACAATAATAAAAAAATTATAAGTTATTCATAATAATAAAATTAACAAAAAAATTACAAAAAAACACTTACAAAAACATTATCCTTTTGACTAGATGAGATCAATTTTCATCATATAAAAATAAAATTAATAAATCAAATATTTAATTAAAAGTTCTTTGAAGTAAAATATTTGCAGCAACATCCAAATTATGATTGCTTCTTGAAGGGCTCGAATAACTTCTTGTCGATTTGCAAATCCCATTCCAACTAAACTTTGAATGAGTGATTCTGGAGGTGGACCTAATGCTCGTCGGACACCTATTAATCGAGCAGTACTTTGTCCAATATGTTGTTGAAACATTTGTCGTTGAATTTCATCATCTTCTTCAATTCTTTGTCGTTCAAGGGTTGCAGCAACTGGGAGAGTTTTAAACTAAAAATGGAGATACTGTAGGTGGTAAAGCGGTGTAAAAGCAAACCTTTCGTGTTTCAAAAATTTCTTCAAACATTTTAATCCATGAACCAAGGAAAGAGTTAGAATCTCGTGCAATTTTTGCAATAAATCCTGGAATAAATGAAAGTTTTTGAATATAAAATAAATTTAAGCGATAAATAACAGTAGAAAGAATGCCAGGAATAATAAAGTGAAGAACCGTAAAAGTTGAAAAAATCTAAAAAAAAAAGTGTTACTGTAAGTAGAAAAGATGTTAATAATCTGCAAAGATAACTCACTTGAGCCAAAAGAAATATAATAACATGATGTTCAGAGATTGGAATAATTTCCATCCATTTATAAATTGCATAAACAGGAATTTCAAGAATATATTGACAATAAATTGATGTTAAAAGGATTAACGGTGAACCAGGAAATGGAACACGTTCAAGTGAAAGTAATGGAAAAGCAATTTTAACTATTAAATACCGAAGAAATTGCGACGTTATTAAAGTTATTATCAAACAATTCTAAAACAAGACAACAGAGTAAAGAAAGTAAAAGTAAGACAATAAACATACAATATATTTCTTTGTACCAAATCTTCGTTCAATTGCACGAAAAAAGTAAATCAATATTGCTGATATTGTTAGCTCTGGTACATTACTTGCAATAAATGGAGAATATATAAGATGTAAAATCTAAAAAAGCACAAATGCTATTCATGTATTAGATAAAGGAAGAAATATACCTTCCCATTTCCAACTTCTGCCATACTAGAAACTCTCATTGCTGAGGTTAAATATATTTCTTGTGTAATTCGAACTGCAGAACAGCATATTAATGATATTAACCTAAGACAATCAACAAATTATAGTCAACAACAAATAAGAAAAACAAACAAAATTTAAATTTAAAGCTTACCAAAATTTTGTAAATGGTGCATGCCTAAACATTCCAGACGAATAAAATTTATATAAATCAGGAATTATTGGATTTGATATTGACATTTTTTGGCTTTAATTACAAAAGCAACAACTACAAATTAAAAAGCTTGGTTGTCAAAAATGTGTGAAACATAAAAAAATGTCTTTGGCAAAAAACGAATTTTGTGTTGCACATTTTTTGCTGTTCCTTTTTTTCACACGGACGAACTCCAACACATTTTTTTATTTGCAAATTTTTTTTATGAACTCAAAAAAAATTGGATGGATTAATAAAGCCAATGTTTCATCTTTCTCATTATTTTTTTTAAATTAAAAATTATTGGATAAATATGTATTTATTAATAATATATATTGCTTTATTTATAAATAATGTTTTTGTGATATGTTTTTAAAGAATCTTATTTAAAAGTAAACAACAACAATAAATAAATTATGGTGAATCTATTGTTGTTGTAACATTGTATGAAGTTTTTGATCGCTTTGTTATTCTTAAACAAATATCTCGTAATGGGAAAGCTGCTAATACAAATGAAATAAGTATTAAAAATGAACCAATAATAAATTTTGGTGTAACTTCAAGATTTCGAAATAAAATATCAATTATTGCAGAAACTGGAATACCGCATAACATTCCAACGGAAATTAATAAAGGATTTAATAATGCAATTCCAAAATTTACGAGAAAATTAAATACTGTAAAAATTGAGTAATTAACATGTTAAAAAATTTATCAATCAACTTTTTCGTTTTTCAAACTTTCAAAAAACTTACACAACGATAAAATTGCATTTCCAGCTAATGCTCCCCATGGCACATAGTTCCATGTAATTTTATCAATATTTGTTAAAACTAAAATTACTGTTGGAATAATATTTAAAAAGGCATTCATAAATCCCAAGCATGTCATAAAAGCTGAAACTTGTCCAAGCGTGGCATCCCCAAGAAATTTTTTAAATAAAACTTTATAAAATGCTGCAAAAAGTGCGGAAGCAACAACCAAACAGGCGCCCAAAATATTTCCTGTATATTCTTTATCCGATGAAATTACAACCACTCCAGCAACTGCAAAGCCAACAGCCAAAACTTTGATTGGATCAATTTTTTCTCGTAAAATTATCCATGAAAGAATACAAACCATTGCAACATTTGATGACATAATTGAAGATGCGGCACTTGCGGCAATATGTCCTAAGCCTTGACTATAACAATAATTTGCACCAATCCATAAAAGTAAAAATGGTGTAACACGAAAGAATAAGCTCCTGAAAATGGATAGGATTGCAAAAGTCAAAAGATTTGGTAATTATAAATATCGAAAATCGAAACTTCGAGGTTTCAAGTAGAAAACATATTTTTTTAAAATTTAAATCTCGAAAATCAAAAACTCGGCAAAATCTCAAGCGGTAAAAATTTCGTTTTGAAAATTCAAAATTTCGATTTCTCTATGAGACCAAAAACGTACAAAACAGTAAAACCTTTCTTTCCAAAAATTCCCATTGCTTCAAAATGTGCTTCATGGAAGCTTTGCCTTCCACATGTTGTTGCATAAATTAAATAAACTGGATAACAAACAATCATAAAGCATGTACTAAACCATACTAAAGAATATGGAGCAAAAAATTTATTTGGATCAAGATCAAGTGCAGATTTACTAAATTGTGTTGCAAGCGCCCATGAAAATGCAACACCTATAAAAAATCCATCCGTACTTTTGATATCCTCATTAAATTAATTAAACAAACCAGTAACAACAAAAAGTGCAATAAAGCTTGATTTAATCAATGAAACATTATCAAGTTGTCCCATTTTATCCTCGTCTTTTTTCTTATCTCTTCTTTTAATCTTTGACGGATTTTCTCTACACTTTTTTAACGGAGAAGTTTCGTCTTCACTTTTAATTTCTTCTAATTGAAATGGCTCTTCAGACTTCATTCAAGATTCCGACCTCAAAACAAAAATCACATTATTACTTAAAACCTTAATCCCATTAATCTTATTTTTTTTTCTTATCAGTGTTTTTAATTGAAAAAAAATTGATACCATTTTTATGGTCGACCAAGAAAAATTTATATGGACAGCACAAAAACAGGAAGCACCAAAAATAAAAAAAGAACCCTTTTAATCGACACCCGAATAGTTTCAAAAAAGTATATAAAAACAATGGAATAAAATTTATGTGTGCATTTTTGAAAAAATTTTGGAAAAATTTTTGAAAAGGAAAAAAGGTGGAGACTTTAAAATATTTTTGCGCGATAATTTATTCGAACTTCCAAAAACGGTTTAAAATTATATTTTATTTTATAAACAAAAACATAAAAATAATTTTTATAATTTTAAAGTTTTCGTAAAGCAAAAAAATGAGAGCATGATTTTTACGCGACGGCCATTGACATAATTTTAAAGGAACAAAAAATGCAAAAAGCAGCAAAGACAAAAAAATTATTTTTGGTGAGAAAAAAAGCACACGGAAAAGGTATATATTTTGTATGGGATAATAGCACACCACCACCAGCAACGAACGAAAAAAATGCTTAAAAGTATTTCAAAACAGAAGCATCAACAAAAAAAGTAAACCTTGGAGTTTGTAGTATTTTTTCCGGTTACTTTTTTTTTGAAATGTTGATGCTTTCTTTTTCTGAGGAAATGCAAAAAGTTTATATTTAAAATTAAAATTGACCTAGAAAAGCTTTTTCTTTATTTCACGGGAAATGAGAGATCATTGAAAGCACAAAAAACTTTGTGCTTTAAAAAATGTGTTCATTTGAAAAAAATAAAAATAATTTTTTTTATCTGTTTGTGTAATTAATCATCCAATTTTTGTTTCAACTTTTAAAAGTCTCTATTAAATTTAAATAGATTATGACAACTAAAATCTTCGACTTCGAAATACACTTCCAAACATTTTATTCGACTCAAAACAAATAATTTAAATAATATACAAGATTTAAAATAATACAAAAATATAAGATTTACAAAGTTAAATGAGTCATAAAAACAAACACATCTCTATTAAACAGTTGTTGTCTTTGCATTTTTATCTTCAACCGGTTTGAAAGATGGAGCTATTTTTTGACGGAATTCTTTTTTGAATCTGGACGATATTGCTGTAATAACAATTTTTATTTTTTAAATTTATAATTATTTATTTTCAACTTCTGTTTATTTACCTTAAACTTTTTAATTGCATCTTTTGTAATATTTTGGTAATCATATAAATCAACGCGTTCAAGAATTTTCATTAGTTTCATAAATTCAAATGCTGCATCAATAATTAATGGACAGTTATAAAGTTCTTAAACTTGTATAATATCATGATGAGTTCCGCAAAACTCTGATAACCCATTATCAGTAAGTAATTCACAATGTGATAATAAAGTTTTACTTAAAAAATGGTGTTGGAGATAGAGTTCTGACCGAAAAGTTGAAAAACAAATATATTACCCCATGTTTGAATTCTTTATTTTGGTCAACTGATATAAAACATTTTATTCAAAAAAGCTTATTGGAAAAATAAATAAAAAAATGCATCTTTATCATTTTATGCATACATATGCAAATTTTCAGTTTTATTTTTTTCGTGATTTGTGAACGAAAATCAAAAACTAACCAAAAAAACAAAGAAGCGAACGCTCTCGATTATTTGGGAGGATACTTCAGAAACAATGCCAGATTTTAATAATCTCATTCAAGAAGGTGTTCCAAAAATGATGCGGGTTTGTTTTTTTTTATAAAAATGTTATTATAATTATTATAAATATTATTTTCATGGATATATTTATAGGTAACAGATGATTTGCATCGAATGGCTGATTATATAAGAGATTTACGAAATATGAAGACATGGAAAATGTATATTCGGCACTTTTACAGTTTCGCCCTCTTCGCTTTTTTTTCATTCACAAATTTGCATAAAAACAGTGAGTTTGTACTGCTAATTCAAAAGGATGGACGGGGGGGTGGAATGAGCGGTTGTATTTGTGAATGAAAAAAAAGCGATGGGGGCGAAACTGTAAAAGTACCGTATATTCAACTTGCTCTTTTAACTCTTATTGGAATTTTAATATTTTTTATTCTTAAATATCAAAATGGAAAACAAAAACGAAGACGGCGTTCAAATCGTGGTAAATATCGATTTGTAAGTTCATTTTTTATTACTTTTCATAAAAAATCTTCAGAGTCACATTTTAGAATGATATTAGAAGTGAACATTCATCCATTGGTAATCGATACATAAATAAAAATTCTGATGCACATTCTGATGGTTCTTTTGATGATGTGCTAATTTGTGGAGAATGCCGTTTTCAAACAAATGATATTAATAAATTTGCTGATCATAAATCTCATGAATGTTTAAATATTACTAAACCTCGTATGTTTTTTAAAAGTATTGTTATTTTCATTACTGTATTTATATATTTTTTAAGCATATGAACCAAAATCAATTCAATGTTTAACATGTGAAAATACATTAAAAAGTTCATGGAAATTTTTACAACATTTAACCAATAAACATAGTCTTAATTTATATCGTGATGCATCAACAAATGATGAGAGCCAAAAAAGACGTGAACCACAAACTCCATCTCCACTTCCATCTGAAAGTGTTAAATCTGAACAAAATCATCCAGCAACATTAATTATGAATAATGATCATACGTGTATTCCTAATTTACAATTAAATATTCCACTGCCAACAACTCCAACAACAATGCCATATTATTCTAATCCTGCCGCAGCAACATACGGTGCTCCACCTGGAACACCGTATGTTGTATGTTGGGGTGAAACAGCTGGAACGCCATCTGTTTCGTCACTTATTAATTCAGAAGATCCTAGTATGATGAAGTAAGTAAAATATATATTGAATAAACTCATATTATTATTTTATATATTTTTTTAGAGCTCGAGTTTTTGTTGGAAATTTAAATGAAGTTTGTGTTTCACGCGAAGATTTGGTTGAATTATTTAAATGTTGTGGAAATGTTTTGGGTGCAATATTATTTAAAGGATATGCATTAATTCAATTTTCAACACAAACTGAAGCAGAATTATCCGTTCAAACTTTAAATGGTTATACATGGGAAGGATCAGAATTGATTGTTAAAATATTAACATTATATTCAACAAACGATGCAATTGATTGTTCAAATGGATCAAAAGGCAAGTCTTACTTTCGTTTTATAATTTTAGTGTTTTCAACTTTTTTAGCACAACATCAAAGTAACAAAAATGCTGGAGGAACAAGTTGGAATGTTGGAGACTCTGCTCATATAACAACAACATCGCTGAATGCTTCTTTCTGCTGCTTGGATTCATTGAAACCATTTGATGTGTAAAACAGATTATTACTGTATATTTTTGTATATTTTTTTTGTGTAAAAATTTGTGTAAAATAAATACTAATAAAATTTATTTGTTTTGTGATTGAAGTCTTTTTCACGTGGGGTTTTTTTATATAGCAAATGAAAAAACAATTACAGATCATTTCAGCATTAGAAAAAAAACTTGTTGGATGATGAGAGGTGAATAAAAAATATGCTACAGGTTGTTACAAGACTTGAAAAAACATAGAATTGTAGTATTGCATGTGTGGAATAAACTGGGATAAAAAAAATAATAAAAAATAAAACAGATGACAAAAATTACAGAAGATAAGCACTTTTTTGATGAAAAAAAAATTTGTCAAAAAAAATTTGAAAAATTAAATAAATTAGCCCCGAGTGGAAAACATTTTTCTTCTTTTTTAACGATGACGCTTTTTTATTTTATCGGCTAGTGAAACGGGCCGTTTTTTGTATTTTTTTTTGTTGGGCATTAGAGGAAAGAAAGAAAAGAGATAAAGCACGCAAAAGGTACCGTAATCTTATATAAATATAAAATTACGGTTGAAGAAAAAATGTAAGACTCGGAATTGATAGCTAAATCTGAAAATGGAATTAAATTGATAGGTTTCTTAAATCACGCAAAAAGAAAACATAACAAAAAAAATTAAAGAAGAGAAGCGGGTTGAAACTAATTGATAAGAAAACTTGAAAAATGGACATCACAAAACTAAAAATATAAATCAAAAAACTACTAACAATTGTAACAATAAATGTATTGATATATTATTTGTCTTTTGTTAATTAATATTCAAAAATCTTTATTGTATAAAACGAAAGTATGAAATAATACTTACTTTATTCAAAAATAACAAAATAAACAAAACTGATTTTTTATAAATCTAAATTATACAGTAGTAACTCCTTCAACGGATGAAAATTTGTTGCCCTGTTTCGTCCTTCTTAAGTTATAAAAGGGACTTACAAAAAAACAACAGACTGGTAGAACTCGTCGGATAACGCCCAGCTCTGGAAAATCAGTGAAAAATATAACTAGCTAATAGAAAAAAATCTCAATTTGATCTTTTTCTATGTTCGAAGAACGACATTTATTGCTGTTTTTATTCTTATGCCATTTAGAGACAATAATATTATAGAATATGATTTGGCTTCTAAGCCCTTATTCTATAACAATAATAATGTAGACTAATACTCAAACTAATAATAGGAAAAATGTAAATCAACCTTAGCTCTATGACGTTTTTGAGCTGAAACCATTAGCTTGGATCATAAAAAAATCTGGGCCTCAATGAAAAAAAAATCGCTTTTGATATGAACAAATTAGATTTCTTTTTTTGGAGATAATATTTTGCAGAATCTTTATAAAGTCTTTTCAGTCTTTGTTTTTCAAAATATAAATGCTTTTAATTTCAGAATAGTTTGAAATATTAAAGTATATGAAAAATTATAGTACTCCCATGAATCATTTACTGTTTTCTAAATTTTTTAAAAATTAAATTGTTCCGGGAAAAAACATGCTTAACTTTTTGTAATCAATATTTGTTGTTACTTTTATTGGGGATGAGAGGAAAAAAGTTTTTCATTTAAATTCAATTTACTTAGCAAATAAATCATATCTGATATACATGTTTGTTTCTATAATCTTTGAATAATAAAAAATATATTTATATGTCTGAATAATGCATAAATAATTTTAGACTTTCTTGATTTTTTTTAAATTTGAAGGTCGAAAATGACCTTTGACAAAGATCTTAAAAGACCAATAGTTTTATCTGTGAAAATATTTCTGTTTTTTACTTATTTTTTATTTACTTGTTTGTAAAAGTCTTGCTTTTTCTTTTTCATTCAAACAACTGTTACAAACAAGAATGAGACAATTAATGCTTTTTTTTTTCTCAAACACATTTATCTTTCTCCTAAGGCAATAAAATTCTGTCTTGATTTGTTTTGTTTTGAGCTTTTGAGTGCTTGATCTACGATCCAAGTCTAAAATGGTTTTTTTTATCAGAGAAAATGATGTTTCATCTCTTTCCCTTTTTAGAATGTTTGTTTTTCAAATATGAAAAAACACATCTGAATCAACAGAAAGAAAAAACTTTAAGCAATTTAACGTCAAAAAAACATGAAAGGCGCATATTGCTTAAAATTTTTTTTCAAAGAAAAAGTCCAAAAGTTTTTTTTTAAAATAGGCGTTTGTAAACAAAAAAAAGCCGAAAAAGAATGGAAAAAGGCTATTAATCGCATCATGCTTTTTGAAAGAAAAATGAAAAGATGAAACGTTCAAAAATGAGTCATTTATGTTTTTAAAGAGAAATCAATATATTTTTGAATTGCGCGAACAAATTATTATTATTTGTTTGTACAAAGGTGTGTGTTTGTGTGAGAGCGAGGGTGGGAGAATCATCATTAAAAAATATAACAGGAAAAAAAGGAGAGATGAATGTTAACGACGAGGAAGGATCTCTCTTTTAAAGCTCCACCCCTATTTTTTTTTCGAGCGATAAACAAAATAAGCATTCTCGATTGAGTATAAATACACATTTAATTTGAAAGAAAAAGTCTCAAATCATCTCTTAACAAAGTTGTTTTTTATTGTATCAAAAAATGAAAGCTTCATTGATTGTTCTTGTTTTGGGTGTTTTGGTTGCTGGTGCATTTGCATTCCGGCAACAATCTGTCGGAATTCGGGGTCGTCTTTTATGTGGTGATAAGCCATTAGCAAATACACAAGTAAAACTATGGAATAAAAATAAACTTGGTAAAAAGATTTTAAATCAGGGTTTCTTTAATTTAACTTTTTGTAATGATTTTAGGAAGTGATGATCAATTATCTGCTGTAAAAACTGATGCACAAGGTAATTATGAACTTAGTGGTGGAGTTGGTGGAATTTTGGGAATGAATGTTCACTTTAAAGTTTATCATGATTGTGATGATGGTGTTAAGCCTTGTCAACGAAAGGTATGTTGCTTTTGGATTTAAAGTTTTATAAAAAATTTAACTAAAACAAGTTTTTCCCCTTCTATAAGCTCTTAAATCCCTTTTAATCCTCTTTTCACTTTTTATAGGTTGATCTAAAAGTTCCTGATCAATATGTTACTCGTACATCAGAAGTTCAAAAATGGTTTGAAGCTGGTACAATGAATATGGAATTCGGTTTCCCCGATGAAGAACGCTCATGCATTAATTAAACAAAATTAAACTTAAATTAATTTAAAATTTAAAAAATTTGCCAAAAAAATTCAACGATTCTCATATTTAAGCTTTTTTATAAAAGAATAAAAATGTTTTTATTTAAAATATTAAATGCAAAAATACTGAAAGTTTCACAAAAAATATACTGGCAAGAAAAAATATATATTGGATAATAATCAATTAATAGTAAAAACGTAATTTATATTCTTAAAAGTCTTTCAATTACTTCATCGTCTGTTAATCGAGGAGACAAATCAGGGTTCTCTTCTTCAAGAATTGCACGTTCTAACATTTTCTAAAAATTACATTTTTGTAAAATTTGATTGATTGAATTTTTAAAAGATAGACGTTTAATTGATGTTTGATCTTTTTTTATTTTTAAAAGTCAATTTTGGGTTAGAGAAAAACTTTTATAATAAAAAAGTTTTTAAAAAAAATGTTCCAATTTTTTAAAAATTTAAATGCATTTTGTTTAGGTTTAAAGAACAAAAAAACAAACCGAAAAAATTGGCCCAGATTCTTGAGATAATCGCTTTGAAATTGTTGAAAGCGTTTCACTGACTTCATTTCTTTGATGCGTGAGTTCTTCGGTACTTCGAAAAACTTTTTCTTCACAAAAATTTTGTACTATTTGTTTAGCTGTTTTTACCAATTTCTGCAATAACATAAAAACACTTAAAAAACAGTTTAAAAAAAGTGACCAACGTCCGTGACATAAGTTTGAAGATTTTGTTGAAGTTTTTGTGCGACTTCTCCCGAAACTTTCATTATTTCTTCATTGCAATCATCTTTCAAAGATTTAAGTGATGTACAATAATTTCTAAAAAAACATTGTTTGTTTTTTCATTAGCCTTGAAAAAAACAAACTGAAAAAATGTGAAATCTTTTGTTGAATGATTGATATGATTTTTCATAACACATTTTTTGCAAGTTAAATTTGCAGATTCTGGAAGCTTTGTTGGAAGTTGATCCAAACAATTTAAACAAACATAAAATTCTTCCAAAATTCCAGGAATTTTGCAATCAGCACAGCGGAAACCTGATTCACAAATTTTTTGAGCTTTTAACATTAACGAAATTGCATCTAAAAATAAATAAACACATTTTTGAAAAACATTTCATTTTTTGAGAAAAACAATTATTACTAATGTTTTTTGTGATTTTTTAAGTTTTTTCGAAATATTTCAAAAGAAGAAACAAACCTTGTAAGCCATAATTTGTTGGTAGCCCAGCTTCTGGAATTTTTGTTATCCTTCGACAATTTGGACATTTCACATCTGTTGAATTTGACCCACCTATTTATAAAAAGTTAAAATTTTTTTACACAAAAAATAATTACTTACCTACTTCTCGAAGTCTAACTAAACATCCAAAACACAACGAATGTCCACAAAAAAATGTTCTGGGATCTTTAAAAGTTTCCAAACAAATCGGGCAAGCAACTTCCGCAAAATTTGCTGAAGCTGAAGGGGATTCCAATTTTTCTGATATTTCATAAGAATTTTGTAGACGAATATTTCGAAGTGGCTAAAAAAAGTGATTTGTAAATTATATCAATACAATTTTCTTTCTTACTTCTGAAACATCAAATTTATAAAAGAATGCAGCCGTTTCGGTTGCATCAAAATGTAAAGTTACAGAATTATTTGAAGCAGCACGAATTGCAAAATTTTTTGATGTAACTGGAATTTGAACTTCTGGATCAATTCTAAATATTTTATTGTAATAGCATAATACAATCAAAGGGAATGTTTACTTTTGCCATCGTTTATTTCGAAGATCAATAAACCATAAATTTAAAAGGATCCGGGGCGTAGATGTTGAACGTCTGGCAGTTGCAAAAAATGGGATTCCATGTTCCCAGGCATGACACCAAATGGCTAAAAATAACTTTTGTTGAATTTACTTTTAATTATTGCAGAACCTCTTCGACGTGGAAATTGTTCTTCCTCCAATGTTGGATGAAGTGAATCAATATTCCATGCATTTAATTCAGATGCAACAAAATTCATTGGAAGTTGTGCAATTTTGTTCGCATTTTTTTCCAATGAAATAAAATGCATTTTCTGCAAAAAAAGTTCTAATTTACAGCTATAAAAATAGATTTTATTACCATTTCTGCAACAAATGGCAACTCCCAATTCCCCCCAGATGGAAGTGATCCAGTTTTTGGTCTTAAAAGTTCTAATGTTGATAAATCTACAGCAATATATGAAAAATGTAATTTTTCATTTGGTTGTGTTTGATCGTATCTTTCGTAAAAAATAAACTAAAAAACTGAAATAAAAAATAAAAGTGTATTTGTAAAAACAAACTTCAAGTTTTCCACCATGTTTATGTGAAGAATATGAAAGTCTCTGGGGTCGAATATTCGAACAATCAATTATAAAATCTCGTAATGGAATTAAATTATTATCTGTTGCAACAATAAAAAGGTATAAACGAAAATGACGAGATTTTTTATCAAAAATCAATAATCCAATTCTGTCTGGGCCTTGTCCGTCTTCTAATCGCTTCCATTGAAACATTGAATAACAAAGATATCGAAAATCACCGTAATTTCGATTTTTCCTAAAACGAAAAAGTCATATTCTATAAGGGTGTTCCATAAATTCTGTCCGTTTTTATTATTTGGCATTGTGTTCTACCCAGTAAAAAACGGACAGAACTTATGGAACACCCTTATATTCGTTTCAAAAGTGTTAGAGCAACAAAATTTTTGGGTTAGTTTTAAAAAATTTAAAAGCTTTAAAAATTGTGTAAAAAAACAAACCAAATTAATCGAGTTCTTTCACCATTTTCTAAATTTTGTCGAATAACAATGCCATTTTCTCTATCAAAAAGGAAAGCCCTTTTTCCATCATGACTTACTGCAAATGCATCCGATGCACCGCTCACTCCAGCGCAAGTCAATTCACTCATTTTTAGCTTCAAATTTTAAAACGCAATTAAAAAAGGTAAAAAACAACACAAAAAATAATCTTAAAGTTTTTTTATCATTAAAAAAGTAGTACAAAAAAAGAAAAAAATCACACATGCATTCCTTCCCACAACCTTTTTTTCTTGCTTTGACAATGTTTGATTTTCTTCCTCTCGGACATTCGTTTTTATGCTTTACTTTTCAGCGTAAAA